>ARYC01009170.1:0-25474 GCA_000711775.1 Oxytricha trifallax | reverse complement strand
ATAAAAATGGAGCTCCATCTCTGAAGTTTGTTACAGCTTCTGCGAACTTTCTCCACGTATCTTTACAGGGTTGACCTCCTATAAGATGCCCATATTTAATAGTAATATTTTAAAGGATAGGATCCAGAAGTTTATAAATTAAATCTTGAAATTCATTAATAGGAAGAGGAACAAAGATGGAATCATTCAATGAACAAAAGAAAAGAGTCGAGGCTCAAGAAATGATCTCAAGATTCAGAAGCAAGGAGGATCTCTATCGATACCTTACTTAACATGGTAAAATAAATTGATGTTAATCAACGATGTATACAGTTGGTCTATTCCTTCCAATATGGAAGGTACTAAAATATCATTCTTAAAAGCAATACTCTGCGAGGAGAAGAAAGCTTTTAAGACATAGAAATCAAACTTATTGAAATACCTAACTACCCAGAGATTTCAGTCACAAGTCTCTACGAGGATGCAATGAAAGATGAGGAAGTGCTTATTTACCTTCCTAGCAAGAAGTAACTCTCAAATAAGTTACCTGAAAGAAACTTCTTCTTTGGTGTTCTTGGTACAATAAAAGAGGATTATTTGAGAGAAATTATAGAAGAAGCTCATAAGAAACGCTACTCTATTTCTCCTGAAGATTAAAAGAAGCAAGGCATACTAATAAGCGAGACCTGTCTCGCGGAGCTTAAGAAGCATCTCTTCCTCTCTAGTAAGCTTTGATTCATAACTTTGTAGGGAAAGGGGACTGGTATATTCCTAATGAAAGAGCATGCAAATGTTCACAGAGAGAGAAAGTCTCAAACCATTCATTAAGTTAGCAAGAGACTTTATAATGAAGTTTAAAAGCCTGATGAAATGAACATAGATGCTGGTGCTGGTACAAAGAGAAGAAACATGGGCCCAAGCGAGCCATAAGAAGTGGAGAAGAAGAGAAGCCTAATCCTTTTATGGGATAATTTAATATGTGAAATAATTCATTCATTTAAGTCTAACATTATTAATTAACATTCATTCTTCCTTTCCTTGCACCTATCGTAGTCTAGTCTTTACCACTCTCTTGCAACTACTCTGTTTTAAGTCTACTGTGTCTATTGGTAGATCATGCATTAGGTGATACAGCAAGAGTTTCTTTTAGTGAGTCTTAATCTAACTCCAATAGAATTCGATTCCATTAAACTGAGGACTGTAATGAATGTTATACACAGGAGTTATGTTTAAGTCTTCATAAGCTTTCTTAGATTCCTTAGTCTTATGAACTGAGAGGTTATCAACAAACAGGATTATCTCTTGGTTACTATACTTCTCTCTGAGCTTCTGTAGGAACTCTATATACTACTCTCGCTTAGTAGAGGGATGGTGAATAACATAACTCTCTAAGCCTGAATCTTCACTTATACCAGCTAATATTGCATGGGTGACTACCTTTACTTTTTAGTCATAGACTTCTCTATTATCATACTTCTTATACCAAGACTTATTAATAAAGGTGTTGAAGGTGAATACAGCTTCATCAGCGTGTATGAATTTGATGTTGTTAGTCATAGCTCTCTGCATTTAATCATATATATAGTTTAAATTATTACTATAAAATGGCATTGTAAAATCAATCACTCTCTTCACTCTGTTGACAGTCTTGAAAGTAATACCATTTCTTCTATAAATGTTGGCTATAGTCTAAGGAGAGATATGCATTTCAGGAAACCTGCGATGAAACATTACAGCTCGCTAGTCCAGTGGAAAGTGTGTCCAATACTTTAAAGTCTTCGAGTCGCAGAGGTAGTCAATATGGGTCTGAGTGAACTTTTATTTTCTTACTGGATGTTTTCAAGTCCCAGAATTAAAATGCTAAACAGCTAACATGCAGTGATACCTAATAGTAGAGGCACTCTTGTGTAAGAGCTTTGTTATAGCTGCATAATTTAGTACTGGTTTGACTTAATCTATATTAATACTCGTACCATACCTTAGCTTAAGCAGTAAATCTAAATATTTCTCATCATAAATAGACCCTAAATTTCGCTAATTTCTATTTCTCATTTTGCAAATTGGCCAATTTTCTCTATTAACCCCAATAAGACCCCAACTATACCCTACAAATCAAAGCACTTATAAACCTCACTAAGGGGTTTTGGGGTTTTTAATGCTGAGTTAATATATGGATTTTGTGGATTTGGTCTTGATTTAGATTAATCGTTTGAATAAATTGCAAAATTATAATTTCCTATGAATACTTGATAGTCGTCTTTTAATTATATGAATATGTTTTCTAGTTTGATATCTCTATGACAAATTTAATTTTCATGTAATTCCTTTAACCCCTCATATATTCCATATAATCCTAATTCGAGTTGTTCTTTAATATATTTTTCTTTGAGAATTTCTTTAAAATTTGAATCATAATTTCTTGATATTTATATGAACTCATCTTCTTCAACTTAAATTCCAAGAAATGTGTTTTAGTATTATAATTTCATTTTTGTGAAGCAAGATTTGAATTTAAATTCATTCCATATTCTCTAAACTCAGAGTTTGACTTTAATTCTTCAAAACTGAATATCTTAAAAACATAGTCCATTTCCTTGATTTCTTTTTGAAGTTTTGAATTCTTCTCAATTAGTATTCCCATTTAATTTGATTCTTAAATAATATACCCAATTTCTTTAAAAAGGCTTTCATTTAGGAATTTATTTAATTATTTTTGCTCAAGCTAATATTCCTTTGGATCAACATTTTGAGTAAATTAATTCATTGAGCCTGTAATTATAATTTGCTGATTTTAATTATTTCTGATGTTGTTTTCTTCATTATACAATTAGACTTTCAATTATTCAAAGTAATCAATTTCTGTTTATCATTTACTGAAATCTTGTAATCTATTGAATTTTTCCTATGCTTCATCATTAAAAAGTAACTAAAATAATTAATAAAAAATAATAAACATTACATTAATTTTAATTCCATTCGACTCCAATTATTATTTTGTATGAGTTAATAAATGCTTTATTAAGGAATCTCTACTCTCGCAGGGTTGAAAACTACAATTTGGTATTTTGCAATTATATTTTCCATTTATTTTTGGAAATTTTTGGTATTTATTTGGTTTCTTTAGATGTCTAAACTAGCATATTCTGAACTCACAATTGGTTCTGTATTTTTTACATGTATCACATAATATAAGCATTTTTGGTCTTTGAGTTTACTCTGGATTTTTATTTTTCTACTTACACCAATTTAAAAACTTTTGATCGGTCATTTCGTAGTCTTTCACAACTTCTAGGTTATTGCATTTTCTCTTTTTTGAGTTTATAACTTGTTATTGCTACGAAGGTTGTTTAACTTTATCTATTCTGAACATTTTGTTATTTTTGATGAAATTCAATAATAAGCTGTATTTTTGATTTATTGATTAAAATTAATATACTATAAAATAATTATAATATTTTTTGAACCCGTTACCAACTTTTTAAAAGTTGGTAACGAGCTTGAAAATTAATATAATTAAATTCTAATATAATAACCTGCATTGGAATATACAATCATAATTAAACAAAAAAATAAATACATGGTATGATATACTGTAGAATCAAATAATTATGAAATAATATTTTTAATAAATTATCGATGTTATAAGATTGTCTGAGCGAGTCTCTTGCTTGTTTATAAAATTCTTGAATCTTATAAAAGTTAGTTAGTGCTGAATATAAATTAAGGATTCATAATAATATCAAACATAATTATCAATAATTGTATTTAGATATATATCTACTTCATGAGTCTGCTTCAAATTATATTTAGTAACATTATAATAATTTTATTATCCACAAGATAGAGGGCTAAGCCCTATAAAAGAATATTCTAAAATTATTTTTCTGTAATAATAAGTTTATTTACAATTTACTAGAAATCTAGTTGGAATGAAAGGAATTGAAGAAATAAATTAGGGTGATGTCAAAGTTGTAGATGCCAGATCTTTTTAGGGGAAGTTGACTTCAAAGTATGATTGGTATACTTTTCTCAAATTTCATTGTAAGATATTCATAAGAATTATTATAATTTAGAGGGATTTTGTCTCCCATAATATAAAAACACATCAATGAGATTTTTTAAGGATTATTTACAAGGGCTAAATTCCTAATAAAATAAAAAAATATTATTGACATTCAAGTTCCTCACTACCCTGAGTTAAAGATTGAGAATATTCTCAATTAAATTAAAAACAATAATAATATTATAAGACACTTAAATTACTATTAAGATGATTAAAAGTTGCCTGAAAGAGACTTTTTTTAAAAATTGTTGGAACTTTAGAGTCACAGTATTTGCAAGATTTAATTTAAGGATAAAACCGATTAAGGAACTAAAGTGAATTGAATTGTTAACAAGAAGAGGCAATAGCAATTAAAGATGAAATATACTAGGCTATTCAGTAGGAACCCTTCTTTACCAGTAATATTTAATTTAGATTTTAATTAAAATTATTAGAACACAAAGGGAGAGGCACTGCATTGTTAAAGTCCAATCAAAATCAAAAAGATAAATGACAAAGAAAAGAAAGCAATATGAATTATAAGTTGATTACAAGAATGGCTAGAATCAGAATGAAATGCAACAATTTGAAAATAATAATCCATCAGAGAGATAGAGAAGTGGCAAATAATTTTAATTTAATATTTGAGTTTATTTAATTAATTAAAATCATAATTAGAATTATACTTCTCACTTCATTTGCCTGTCACTTATATATTTCTCTAATATTTAATAATATCTTGTAATAATTGATTAAATTTATTCTTTAGAAGCATGTTCTATAGAATCGTTAACTATATCTAGATGCCTCTTTTAAGTGAATTTAAAGTTTAGTTTTTAAAGTAAAAACCTATACCTTCTTTTTACCAAAGAGAAAAATTCTTCTATGCAATGATATTCTGATGAGTATGGAGCATTAAATAATATTTTCCACTTATTTTATTTTATAAAATTTTGTACTTCCTTAGATTTGTGCATATATAAATTATCCATAAATAATGTTATTTCTTAACCTTTAGTAGTAATGCCTCAAGCCACTAAGGCACTCTAGAAAATCTTATTTTTTTATTGATTTTGTTTATGATTAATAATATTCCAACCCAAAGTCCTAACTTATACATACAACTACTGCTATTGTCGAATGTTTTATTCCTTGTTATTCTAACTCTACATTTTTATATTTATTGGACCAAGCTTTAAATGATTAGCTATAGGGTTTGAAAATTGTTTCATCAATGAATATAATTTTTTATTTAGATTCTTTGATGCTCAAGAGCTCATAAAACTTTTAAAATCTTTCATCTTTAATTTTTAACATTTTCTATTCAGTCTGGTGATACTTCTTCTTCACCTATTTATGCTTTATTCCTAATTTTTTATATAATTTGCGCAATTAATATGGAGATATTTTTATTCCTTCAAATTAATTATTAAACAGGTCGGCCCTTGCTCTGATTGAGAGATACTACTGATATTATAATTGTTATTAAGAAGTCAAGAATTATTTTTGTTATAAATTTAATGTTTCGTATATGCTTTTTTTATTTTATTCTTAAATTAACTTTCCTTAAACTTTCAACAAGCAGATCTTTCTGATTATACTTTTGTTACATTCATAATTTTTGAAATTAATTAATAAGTCTCATATACTGGAGACTCCGTTGTTGGGGACTTTGTATGATATCAAAGAAGTAATATTGAATCCATAATATTATTGGGAATATTAATAGCTTTCATTTTCTTCTAGTTTATTATTTATTTAAATTATATTTAAAAATTAAATTTTTAACAAGAACCTAAAAGAGGGAATAGATATCCTGCTTTGACTTCCCTAGTCTAGCAAGCTCATTCGAAGGCACTGAGTGTACAACTTGACCATTGATGGTCTCTGTATTAATGATGCTCATACGTGTTGGGCGATACCCTCTTTGACCTCTTCATCTGCATCACTTTAGAACTCGTGGTGAGGATTGAAGATGGATACACCACCACCTGATCTTTGAGTATTGCCATGCTTCTTTGAAGGTTCAGTTCTGAATTTTTATTGCTGACCATGACTTGGATTGTTGTTAAGGTAAGAATCAATCTAAGTGATGTTTCTCATGAATTGACCAGAGATCTAATTGAAGTCGGCTGAGTCTTAATTGCCAATTTAGTTTGGCGAATGGCCATCATGATCATGAGTCTGCTCTCTACTCTCCTCCTCCACTGGCTTCATCAACGCAACTTTACCTTGTCCAGAATAGAGAGTTCTTGACCCAGAGATCTATAAGAAGAAAACTATAGCAAAGCAATTATTTAATGATTGATTAGGTATGATTGCTGTTGAAATCGATTCAAATAAATTTGAGTAGTTGTAAATTGACAGCGTCAACTGACACCACCACCTGAAATCGACAACTGACACCGCCAACTTACAACATCAACTGACACCGCCACCTAACACCGTCAACTGACAACATCAACTGGCACCGCCAACTGACAACGTCAACTGACAACATCAATTGAAGAGGGGTTTTGGGGTTTTGATTATCAACTAAAAATCAATATCCATTGATAACATCAATTGGCAACGTCAACTTACCTTGCCACTTACGACGCCGAGGTCCTTGATGGGATAGCCATTCATGACACCATTACCAAAGCTGTTGTGGAAGAATGAGCTGGTTGAGTACTGCGATGATCCGCCTACTCCTGGCTGCGGCAGGGAGTGGGTGTTGGGGCGTCCAAGATCTCGCAATCTTCAACATCACCAGCTTTATCAACTCAGCGGCTGTTACTGGGAATCGCTGTTCATTCTTATTAATTAATAGCTAGTATTAAGAATTTAACTGTCCAATCAATTTCTAATTGAACAATATATAATTAAAATCGGTTATTAAGAATTAAAACTTAAAATTACAAATTTTTGATTGCGCAAATATATATACCTATCCTGAGCCAGAGTGGAATTGATCGTTCTCAGCGCATACTATTCATCATCGATCATTCAACATATCAGAGTGTGCGTCACATACCCAATCATTCATATATCTCATTGGATTTATATGAATAGTACTAATTCATCATTCTGGGTTTTGTCGAATTTTTGAAATAGATTTTGAAAAAATCAATTTCTCGACAAAAACCAGAATGATGAATAAGTACTATTCATATAAATCCAATGAGATATATGAATGATTGGGTATGTGACGCACACTCTGATATGTTGAATGATCGATGATGAATAGTGTGCGCTGAGAACGATCGATTCCACTCTGGCTCAGGATGGTATATATATTTGCGCAATCAAAAATTTGTAATTTTAAGTTTTAATTCTTAATAACCGATTTTAATTATATATTGTTTAATTAGAAATTGATTGGACAGTTAAATTCTTAATGCTATCTATTAATTAATAAGAATGAACAGCGATTCCCAGTAACAGCCACTGGTTGATAAAGCTGGTGATGTTGAAGATGGCGAGATCTTCGACGCCCCCCACCCCCACTCCCTGGCGCAGCCAGGAGTGGGCGGATCATCGCAGTACTCAACCAGCTCATTCTTCCACAACAGCTTTGGTAATGGTGTCATGAATGGCTATCCCATCAAGGACCTCGGCGTCGTAAGTGGCAAGGTAAGTTGACGTTGCCAATTGATGTTATCAATGGATATTGATTTTTAGTTGATAATCAAAACCCCAAAACCCCTCTTCAATTGATGTTGTCAGTTGACGTTGTCAGTTGGCGGTGCCAGTTGATGTTGTCAGTTGACGGTGTTAGGTGGCGGTGTCAGTTGATGTTGTAAGTTGGCGGTGTCAGTTGTCGATTTCAGGTGGTGGTGTCAGTTGACGCTGTCAATTTACAACTACTCAAATTTATTTGAATCGATTTCAACAGCAATCATACCTAATCAATCATTAAATAATTGCTTTGCTATAGTTTTCTTCTTATAGATCTCTGGGTCAAGAACTCTCTATTCTGGACAAGGTAAAGTTGCGTTGATGAAGCCAGTGGAGGAGGAGAGTAGAGAGCAGACTCATGATCATGATGGCCATTCGCCAAACTAAATTGGCAATTAAGACTCAGCCGACTTCAATTAGATCTCTGGTCAATTCATGAGAAACATCACTTAGATTGATTCTTACCTTAACAACAATCCAAGTCATGGTCAGCAATAAAAATTCAGAACTGAACCTTCAAAGAAGCATGGCAATACTCAAAGATCAGGTGGTGGTGTATCCAGCTTCAATCCTCACCACGAGTTCTAAAGTGATGCAGATGAAGAGGTCAAAGAGGGGTATCGCCCAACACGTATGAGCATCATTAACACTGAAACCATCAATGGTCAAGTTGTACACTCAGTGCCTTCGAATGAGCTTGCTAGACTAGGGAAGTCAAAGCAGGATATCTATTCTATCTTGCTCACTTAAGGTGCGAATATAAATTATTAATTAGCATATAGGATAGTTATACTTACCTGCTTACCAAGAATGCACGTTGGAATACATTCAAGGCATATACCTTGGAGTGAAAAAGGTAAGCATATGAAATTACATTGGTATAGGTGCTTCGCAATCATTAGGTGAGAATCATCAACGTGCCTAAGATCAACGAGCTCTCTGTCATTCATCTCATTGACGATATTAAGAATGATCCAGATATATGCAAATACTTGTTAGAAATCAAGAATGGGAAGTCAGTCAACAGATAGTTCCTCTATAATGTAAGTACTATTGTTATTATTGTTGCTTACTAATACTATTGCATTGTCATCGCTTTATTCTTACTAATATAGATCATCAATACAGTTAAACCAGAGTTCTTCCCTTCAAACATTAGGGCAAGATTAGAGTTTAAATAGAAGCAGAAGACTTTAGATAAGATCAAGTTTATCAAGTTGACTGCAGAGATGTTTTGCGTGCTTGAGAATGCTGTCATAATGAACGTGAGCAATAGAGGCAGAGCAGTGAATTTATTGAATCAAGGAACCAAGAAGCGCAAGCGACCATCGAAGCAGGCATAGTAGTTGACTGCACCTAAAGTTCCTCTATCATCGTTCGAGTAACATGCGGATGCATTATCGCCACGACAGTATGTGAAGGCGAAGCGAATGAATTATAATCCTAGTTTCAATCAACCATCTTCCAACCAAATGATTGAGCTCAACCAGTCACTGATCACTCCGAACTCATCAATGATCCAGAGCAGGATCTAGCCATAAGCTTAGCACACACAAAAATGAAAAGGGATGCATTCAGATATTAGAATTCAAATACTCAATACTAATTCAAACTTATTTGGAACATTTCCAAATTAAGACCCCAAACCATAATTTTATATTAAATCAAACTTATCACTGCATGTTATTACCACGGCTATTGCTGCATTGCTACTATTATTGTTGTTGTTATTATTACTATTTAAGTCTCTGTTTATCTCTCATGCCCATCAACCGCTTTGCTTCGCAGAGTGCGTTGAAATGCCTGAATTCCCTTCACACTACAACAGTGCTTTATAATCTAATTCCCCACTTATTAAATATTAGTAAATTAAAAACCAGGACGCACACATGGAACAGCTAAACTACAGGGACAAGCAGAACGAACCACTCAGGCTGCAGTTCGTTTACCAGCACAACACGCCCAACGCTTACCAGGTGCAAGTGTTTAGGAAACGCAAGTACCTGCAGCAGGATGATGCTTTCGAAGTTGAGAATCATAAAGGCGACCTCTTCTGCAAGTGCGAGGAATTCAACATCAGTGTAAAGGGCGGAGCTGAGTTCAAACTTATAGTGGCCTCCTCAAACAACGACCCAGTGAGAGTGCTTATCACTCCCGCCGATGGCAAGTCTTACATGCTTTCTAGCTGTGCTTGATCAGCAGGAGAAATTGCAGCTGGTGCTGGTGAGAGAGGGCACTTGAGAGCAGGGCCTTCTGATGATATAGAGTCTTTGATTTAATTTACGTTATTTAATACCTAATTCACTTCCATAATTCACTCTCGATGTAACCCATCGAATATTAATTTCACGCGCATATATAACTTTTATTCGCTGCAACAATCGTCGTGATCTGATGAGCCGATGTTGCTTCACTGCTGAAGCTGTTGGGCCGACTACTACTATGTGCTGGTGATGCCTGGCATGTGTGCAATGGGGAAATGGAGGAGTGCGATGCTGCTAATGGATTGGAGGCTACAGTACTAACAACAACTTTTGAATCTTGGCCATCGCACTCTGCGATTAGTGCCACATCCAAGCTACAATTGTAAGTATACCCCTATATCATTAACAGCATACAGAAGACTTGGATCTGCGTTGCAGATGCAGCAGCTGGTGTGAGCAGCTTGGCTTCCTTACTTCACCTACTGTTCAATTGGCATTCTACATGCTTGGTAAGTATAGCAACTTGATCCTCACTCAAACCTTAGCTTTTCTTGTAGAGGATTGGAGATAGGCAGGCAACTGTGCGATGCTCTAATTGGCATGGTGAGTTTCTTGTGGAGGGAGGGAGGGCAGAGAAGCGTGAAGTAGCACAAGTAAGTTGACATCATTCCTTAACTTGCACAGAGTGCCAGGCAAAAGGGCTGAGGATGAGTGGGAAATAGAGCAGGATTACAGAGCCTGAGTGGAGCCTTTCCAGAACCACAACTTACTTTTGGTTTAATTACAGGGTAAGTCAAATCAATTATCAAAAACGAAAACATGTTTACAAAATTTTAGGCCCAAAGGGTTTTGGGCTTGCACATGACGACATCAAAAGCTTATAGAAACTATAAGTGTAAGTTTTGAGAGTTTAATATAGAGTATAGGCTGAAATAAAACTACTGAGCTAAGAGGAGCTGCTATTTCAACTTTTAGAAAGTCTTTTAGCTTTAATACTTTTTGATAATAAAAACCGAACTAGAATCTGAGATTTTCACACATTATGTAAAATCAAGCATTTTTGCAGATTATCAAAATCTCAAATACTTTGAGTTAATAATGAATTATTAATCATAAAATAAGCCAATTTAGGAAAGCTAGCCCTCGCTCAGCAATAAACTGAGCTCAGACCAGCTAAGTATAAAGTATAAGGAGAAGACAGACAATAAAAACCCTAACCTAATCACACCTTTTAACTAAAATGTGGCCACCCTAACCCTATTGAATTGCTGCTGCTGATGAATCTCTGAAGCTGACGCTAAAAAAGTTAAATGCAATAATAGAAATGTTAAAGTTACTTACTTTGATAATGTTGTTGGATCTTGCTGATGTTTGCTGAATCTGTGAATCTGCCTACACCTAAAATACCTATAAATCCTAAAAAGTGGAAGGTCATGTTTCAGATTTTGGGGTTATTACATCATGAGTGGGGGTTAACATCATCACATTAATAATCAACGAGGCCTACCTAAGCCTCCCTTACCTTTAAATGCTGTAAATCCTAGATCATGCTGCTGCTTCTGCTGCTCAATGTCATCTTCGAATCTAAAAAAAGTTAAAAGAAAATAAAAAGTGTTAATAGATTAAATTAGAACGATACTTACCGATAATGTCTGAATCTAATGCTGATGCTGCCCAAACTGCTCAAGCTCTGCTGCAACTGCCAATGCTGTCAATCATTCAACAAGAGGTGGCCACCAAACAAACAAACAAACACTAATATCATTAAACAAGATAGAAATAAATATTACATTAAATATTTAGAAGCTTGCTTAAGTACCCAAAATTTGGAAATCAGAACTTTCTAGAATTTCCCAAACTAATTTTTGGAAGTTCCCAAAATATTTGGGGTTTATGTTGATGATGGCAATATAGCATCAGATAGTTTTGGTTTTAGCTTTGTTTAACAGCTTTTTTGTTTGTTTAGTTCCACTTACTGTTTAGATTCTTGAATTACTAGTTAAAAACTTTGCTTTACTTAAGAAACGTTTTGATTGAAAAAATCCAGCAATCCTAAGTTCTGTAAATGACCCTCACTCCAAAGGTGCTGGGGTACACACCCTGAAGGCCGGAGTGGCGTAAGACCTCTCAGGCTGTATCCTTGCCGAGGGCTTTGCAGGACTGTTGCTGGTACTCGTACTTACTAAACTTTAACTTAAACTTAGAGCTGGTCTGAGATCAACTTACTACTTACTTTAGTCTGCTACTTGAGAGTGTACTCTGGTATTGGTAAGTGATATTCACACTCTTAACTACTTCTCTAGGTCAACAGCAGTTGAGAACTCGTCTCAGCGGATCACCTGCTTCAGTGCTACTTGTTTTTGTTTGTTTGTTTTACTCTTTACTTCGTTGCCCAAGTTAAGTGGTGGTTGGGTTAATACCTGGCTCACAGTGTTTAGTTGTTTGTTAGTTTCTAGTTTTAAGTCTTTAGGGTTTGTGTGTGGTGGCCATGACCTGACTCTGACACCCATATTTATCTGTCGAGGGGTCCGCTGGCCAGGGCAGCCAATCTCTGGTGTTTATTGCACTGGGGAAGGGTTGCTTGAAAGCAGTCGAGCCTCAGCGAGGCATGTTTGAATAGTTATAGTATGTATTAATTTTAAGTAATATTCTTCACTTTAACCTTATAATCCAGGCTTTGGCCTGACTTTTGGGCTGGTTTACTGCCCTCTAAGCTTACCCCATCATCTCTACCATATCCTAATGTTATTTTCTTATCAACAGCACCAATACCTAGTTATCCTAACAAAATTTTAAAGTCAGGTGGAGAGGTTGAAAAGCTAGCCAAGCCAAGTGCTGTTCTGGAAATGTTCCATATTCCAGGTCTTAAGGCCAAAAAGTCAAAATAAGACCCATTTGCCTGGCATTTGAAGCCTGCCACCTCCCCTCTTGCTTGAACTACCCTATAGTTACTTGTTATAGGTAATAAACAGTGTTATCAATGATATTGGTCAATTAGACACCATAGAGATCACATGGGCCTGAGCTGGGTTGGACTCAAGGGGTGAGGAGGAGGGGATTTTTTGAAAATTTCAAGGCCAAAATGGCCGTTAGGACCACCCTGACATTTCAAGATGGGATATAGGCACTCCCACTACCAATCGGCTTCTTTCCTTCCTTCTCGTCGATCTAAAGTGTATTAGCGATGTTTGGGTTGGGGTGGTGGGATGGGGAGGAGATTGGAAAATAATTTTTGTAAAATCATATAAGTCATACTCTATAATCTGTAAGGGGTATTACTAGTAGTTTTGGTTATAGCCGATAATATTATAATAACCCCCCCCCTCTAAATCCGCGGTTCCGACCACTTTTTCTGGGCAACTCGTATTAGTAATGTTGCAAACCATCTTCCTGATTTTTAGAAATAGGTTTGGGAGTGATCTGAGAGGTCGAGTTGAGCTCCTAGGAGCATCCGAGGGAAAAGAGGAAGGGTCGTTGGGTCTTGAGGCCAGATCAGAAATTGGAGTGGACGACCTACCGATCTGAAAGTTTGAGTGTGGGTTTTCACTTGCTCAAGATAACTTCTTCAAAACCTCTATACCCGCTGTATGATTAATGCTTTTGATTCCATGCATTCAAATATGCCTGTTAACGTTAGCATATGCTTGGTTGGCATGATAGGGGGTGCTAGGGTAGGTGGATTGATGAAAAAGAGTGATTTATAATAATTATATATAGATAAATTTATAATTTTAAATTAAATCAACTTAAACTAAACTAATTATGCTTCTACTAGAGTGAAGCGCTTAATCACTCGCCACCATCACTATGGGATCAATGAATGCTTCCACACCTGCAACGCGATTGCCAGTCATGCCTCCTAAAAAAGCTGGTAAAGTTACAACAAAATCAATACAGACCCTATTTTACATAAGGGTTTCCCTTAGTTAAATTTCGATACTTTTCATAGCTGTTGACATTACTGACTATAGGCACTCCTGAGAGTACGTACTGCAAAGATAGTAAAGCTAGTCTATCCTTTAAATCTATAATTTTAAGTTAAATTACGAGATGATTCCATACCTCCAAAGCAAGTAGAAGGGACAAGAGAAGAGGGCAGTATCGCAAAAGTAAGAGTACATCCTTTCATTTTCAATACTAGGTATGCCAATGCTGCCAGCCAGTTCCAGCAGGTAGAGTGCGAGATATGTGGTAGAAGCTTTCTCAAGAAAAATCTCAAGAGGCACATTGCAGCTTAGCATACTGTCAACCTTGAGTTAGAAGAATATAAGCTCGAGCAAGCATTCGTTCAAGAGCGCTACCAGGATCTAGATATGCACCCAATGTAGGAGGCTTCGAAACCAAGAGACAAGAAAGCTCATAAAGTGAAGTCCCCTAAGATTGTGCAATCGATTCATGAGATTGATAAGGGCGATGTGTTCAAATTCCCAGAGAAGTCATGTGAGTTTAAGCTGCTGCATCTCAGGGTGAAGCCTCACTGGAAGATTCTTAGCACACTCAATCCATTACATGATGTTCCAATCCCAGCAAGACCAGTAAATTCATTTCTATACTTATTAGTTTAAGTGTGCCTGCAACACTAGCTGCTTGCTAGAGGTGAGATTCTCTAAGGAGTGTACTTTGAGTTCCTGACTCTAGACATAAAACTCTTTCCAGATCAAATTTATGTGCTAAAGTCTTTAGTATATTCACAAACCATGCTTAGTCTATTAAATAATAGAATCAAAGAGCAGTCCTTAAGTAAGATACATAGTACTAATCATATTTTCAATAGAATATGTGAACCCCAAAGTTATTGGATTGATGTAAGAGACGAAGCGTTCTATCTTTGAGTCTTACCTTAACAGTCAACTGGTGAGATGCGTCAACAATACTTTCGCAGCGTACCTTGACGAGGTCAACCCGACTGTGCAGAGGCTCTTGAAAATCTTAGGACTAATGAAAAAATTGACATTGATATTTTTGATTTCTTAGGCTGCTCTAAGTTCAATTTCATTAACTCTAAAACTCATATACACTGGAGGCCTGGTACTTACTGAGAGAGACCTCGCAAGGGCTTACTACCTTATCAGCCATCATCAAAGTAAATTCAGAATGCCAGGAGTTTGTTCGAGCAAGATGGTACATAGCAATGGTGTTTCAGAGGCTAGTCAACCATTTCATGAGCTTCTCATACAAATCAACATCGTTTCAGCATAAATGCCTCATTACATATCTCAAGCAGTGGTTAAATGAGAACAAGTCCCTTAGAGCGTACCACATTAAGACCAGTAACGGAGAGGAACTTCTAGCCATCGCTTAGAGATATGAGAACTTGATATGCCACTTGCTTCACCCGAAGACTAAAATTCACAAGGGTACTATACAGTATATCAAGAGTCAAGTTTCCAAGAAAGCTAGCTAGTGCAAGACTCAGCCCTAGAATTTACTTCCACCCCACCTGTAGGCTTAGAATGGCAAGATTGAAGAAGGCCCTCAACATGGGAACAGTGATGAAATCTAATTGCTTTGACAATGCCACTGCCTATTTGATTGTGAGGGGTGACAAGGAAGAATGGACCTACGAGTGAAAGTGATTTATGTTGAGTTCGTGATGTCGAAATTTAAATTCAGATAGTTAAATAATTAATGTCATATATTCCTTACCTCTATCAACAGTCTGCATACCCACCTCACTGTATTCATTAGTATCGAGTCTTGTATATTTATTTATACTTTATTTTATTTCAAAACCCCAAAACCGCTACTTGCATGGAATCAAAGTCGCAGTGTATAAGCAATGAGGAATAGTCAGTTATCCTATCATTACAGTTATCAATCGGATTCAATCCTGAACTATGGGTTTCTTAGTAATCAGCAGTTTGAAGAGATCAAGACGAGTGCGCTGAAGTCATAGTAGGAGACTGTACTCAAGTGGACATCAGTGGTGCTTGGCACCAACTTCCCCTTCAACCCCAAACCAGTGAAGCTCACCTACACCTCAGGCACTCTCCTCAACAATGGGCAGGTGCCACCGTCGACGATGGGCATACTGGGTGGGCAGATCATACGACTGCCATTGGAGAACGTTGAGTGAGCAGTGTCGTCGTTTGTCGATGTTGAAAGTTTGGCAACTGATGACCATCTATGTTATAGCTTAGAACAGTACCTTCGCATTATTAGAAAGCCATCGCAGTCTTCAACATAGAGGAAACCCAATGTGATGACCAAGAACCTGTAGATCAAGCAGAGTAATGAGCTGTGGTAGGTCTACAAGACTTCATGAAAGGGCAGGTGGGAGTACTGATTTCTTCAAATGGGATACTTCAAACTATTAAATCATGAATTGATCATCCAAGAATCCTTACCTCAAACGCAGAGATGCGAAGCTTGCATTGAAGAAGATCTCAATGGTACAGCACTACAAGGTAAAGGGCATGAAGCCCAAGGACATTGCGCTCGAGATGGGTGTTGATCGACGATTCGTGTACAAGGCCATTAAAAGGTTCAAGTTGGAGGTGGAGCATCGGTGCTCAATCCAAAGCCAATTCTCAAGAATGGGAGGAAGAATACAAGGAGCAACCCGCTGTTGCTGAAGGCGATTGCCGTCGTGCTCTAACAGCAGGGCATCTACAAGGTCACTGGCTGGCGCCTGCATCATAGCCTGCTTGAAATGCAAAGTAAAGATCAAGAATTCAAGAACCTCGCAGTGCCTTGCGTTGCTACTCTCTTGAAAGTACTGAAAGAAAGTTTCCATATAAGATTTGGGAAGTTTCCATATAAGATTTGGGAAGGCCCAGAACGCCAATGCCAAGTATAGAGACCCATCATTTAACGATAAGAGGTTAAGGGTTTCCAGACTGCTCGCGCAGCTATTCTTGGAGGATACAGTGATCATATCAGTGGACGAGTCCAACTTCAGGAGCGATTACCTGCCAATCAAGCAGTGGAGTTTCAATTCAGCTGCCCTTCACAAGGAAAGTCGTGGATGCGACTCTTCCCTGACACCTGCAGTTGGTAAGACCGAGGTCCTCGTCACCGACGATGTTATACAGTATGCTGAGATGCTGGCTGGCTACCCCAACAGACAACCATGCATGTCGACTGTCACTGGGGGTCATAGAGCAGGACCAAGTGAAGGGATCAGACATCGCACTTTTGTAAAGCCAAGTTGCAATTCAAGATGAAAGCTACCTGAAACTTTAATATCTGAGACCCCAAGCAATTCTGGGAACCAGTAGATGAGTATTGCTATCGTTGCCTAACCGATTGAATATAGTGTAGTCAGCAGCTCCAGATGGGATAGTCAAGATGGGTAAGGTGTCAACTTGAGTTTGGAGGACCAAGAAAGTAATAGTGAACGATCAGTGGCTAAATCTGGAATTGTTCCATCGAAGATTCCAAGGCCAAACTCGAAATCGATCTTTGCAAAGTTACGCAGGAAATCCTCCACCCAGGAACAGCATATCTTTGATAGCAGGGAGCAGAGCATTGCTGCCACCCCTGTCAAGTGTAGTCATAAATAAAAGTATACTCAGCTGTCACCTATCCTGGAAGCCCTAGAGGGCAATGCTTAATTCTCATCCTTATAGAAGCGTTTCCAAGCGATCAGAATATAGAGCTCCTCCAAGAAGTGTTCAAGCCAACCATAGACCCCTCTGAAATCGGCTTCCACTCTCACTCCATTGGTTCAGAACCTAGCCAGTCTCAAGTTGCAGTCAACCCAACGCAAGGGCAGTGAGGTGGTCAATGCAACAGGCCATGACAACTGGACAGCCATCACACCCAGACGCTTGCAGCTGTCCAGCAGGGCATCGAGCAGCAGTAAAATCTCAGTGAAGGAATAGGAAGGTAAGCTATAGCTATATGGTTTCATTCTAATTTAGTTGATACTATGTTAAGTCTACCAAACAAGATTAATGACCAAGCACCCATAGCTGACTCTGGTAACCTCGACGCTCAACCATCACAACAGTATACTCCCATTGCAGCAGTCAGACACCAAGTCAGCCAGAGGTTGGGCACTTATGGCACCTTGGCTAGGAACCTTTCTATAACCAAGGAATCCACCAAGCGGCAGCAGTTCTCGATGAGCTTCGTGGCAGCAATCACTAAGGACCAACTGGTCTCCAGCCAAGTCATTGAGGGAGCCTTCGATGCCGTGCTGTTCGAGAACTTCCTCTACCACACCCTGCGCCAGATGCGCACCGAAAAGGACCTTGGCCTGAAGAAGATCGTGCTGCTCATGGACAACGCAGTCATTCACAAGTATTCAGAAGTGTTGGAGACTGCGAGGAAATTGAGGGTCACTGTCCTATTCAATGCAGAGTACTCACCCTAGCTCAATCCCATCGAGCAGCTGTTCTCATACATCAAGAGGCATCTGAGGCATGAGCAAGCAGACAGCAAGTAAGTGTACTTATCATAACAGTCTATAGGATTCTCTTGGTTAAGAGACTCTCCCAGATCCTTAAAAAGCCATGACCAAGAGTGATGTGAACAAGCTCTGGGCCTTCAGCGTCAAGCAGTGGTGTACCACCATCAGACATGGGTTCGTGTGAGTCAACCATCAATGACGATGAGTGGAGTCGCAGGTGCTCTGGCACCAGCCAAGACAAGCATCAATAGCAGTTGAACAGTTGAATTAATTGATTAAATTTCTCTATTATATATCACGCTTTTAAGTTTAAGTTTAAACTAATCATTCACCAAACCATTGAAACCTCTCTCACCTCCGCGCATTGAAGAGATCAAGTCCACCAATACACCAAGGATGGCCCAACAGCTTGAGCTACCAATGATGGCACCGATGGATCAAGGATGGATCATTAGATTTTAGGATCTAGAAGATGAGAATGGGTTGCTGATTGGCCCCCAACTCAAGCCTATCGATGACGGATCGACATGAAGTGACCATACCAGATCAACACCAATTGACAGTGTCAAACGATCATGGTAATCATCGACTTCCTGCCAAACATCGAAATCAAGTGTTGGATTGTTGATGAAAAAATTGGGGTTTATATTATGCTGCTGAAGACTAAAACTATCAAACTTTTTTGGGAAATGCACAGCAACAACTTAATGCTTTTTGAAAAATGGTTATAATTAAGATTTTATTTTATTTCTCAAATTTCCTATTTTTATGTATTTTATCAATAGTGACTGGTTGAGCTCAATCATATTGTTGGAAGATGGTTGATTGAAACTAGGATTATGATTCATGTGCTTAGCCTTTACGTACTCTCTTGGCGATAATGCATTCACATGAGACTCGAACTTTGATAATGGAACTCTGGGTGCATTGATCTGTTATGACTGCTTCGATGGGCGCGTGCGTTTCTTGGTTCCCTGATTCAATAAATTCACTGCTCTCCCTCTATTGCTCACGCTCGTAATGACTGCATTCTCAAGCACATTAAACATCGCTGCAGTCAACTTGATAAATTTGTTCTTATCAAGAGTTTTCTGCTTCTGCCTGAATTCCAAACTTGCTTTGATATTTGAGGGGAAGAATTCCGGCTTGACTGTGTTTATGATCTATAGCATTACTTATTATAGCAGTATGAATAAGCATTATTAAGAAGAGTAGTCATAGATGTAGTAGTATAACTAAGTAACAGTAGTAGTAGTAGTAGCAGTGTACACTTACATTTATCAAATATATGAGAATTTAGGTTGGTTGTATTAATTAATTAATTCATTGAATTTATTTCATCTAAGTAGATAAAAAATGAATATCATCAATAGTAGATAAACAATCAAAGTTATCCCCTATATTTTTAAGCATTAAAACAAAATATTAATCATCCTTGAACTTTCGTCTAAGAAATGTTGCGTACCTACCTGCGTCTTAATAATTATCATAGCCTTTCTTAAACTGCGTCCCCAGAATTACTTCGATAATTATTACCACAAGTGAGTAAAGGTCTTGCCTAGTATCAGACATTTCCATTTCCTTCAAGTCTCTAGCATGTTAATATGAGGTCAATGGAATTTAACTTATCTGAGCTTTGAGACCAACTATAGATGCATGAGAAAAGTTTGTTATAAAAATCTGGGATTCTTTGTCACTTTTAACCTTGATATTTTCAGGAGTCAAATACCTATGGACTATTCCTAACTAGTGTAGTTTTTTAATAGCATCAATCAACTAGTCTATTATAACTTTCTTAGAAACTATATTGCCAAGTCTTATCATTAACTACAAATTAGTAGAGCTCTCTTTAGTCTTTATATACATATTAGAGTCATCAAAACTGACTCCAACTATTTAATCAAAATGCTCAGCTTTGTTTTCTTAAATTAAGCTCATTATTTTAAACTAATTCAAAAGTCTAGTAACTAAATTCAAATCTTTATTCAATGCCTTTTTCTAATGAATACATAAGTCTCCATTTATCTGATTGAATAGGCTGGTATCAGGATAAAACACTCGAATGTGTTTTGAAATCTCAATAATACTTTTTAATTCCCACCTAACCATTTCAGAGAAGTTAGTTAAAATATTTTACTCTTTACCATCATAACCTTGGTCATGTTAATTTTCAAAAGTATTGAGAATCTATTCCCCAAGAATAGTAACACTCTCCTCAGAATTTGGCTAAAATGCTTTAACAGAAGCAGGAGATTAGTTAAAGAGCATTGCCTTTGTTTCCTGTAAAAGTTAGCTCTTGTCAATTAATATACCCTTTGTTTAGTCGTCTGCAATGAGGCATTGAATTTACTTAATTGTCTATAACAAAAATTAGAGAATATATTCTTACAATCTCGGAATAGCAGGCAGCTGTAAGCTCTGCTATACTATGCTAACATAAATGTGTAAGCAATTAATCTTTATCAGCAAATGATTTTACATTTAGTTCCTACTGTTAGCATACACAACATTCATACTTCCCTTGGCGTTTGAGTTGAGAGAAGGATCCTTGATTTCTTGTGTGAACTTTTCTATGTCTCTTCAATTTTACTGGAGTATACACTTAATTGCAAATGTCACATTTAGTGAATTTCTAAGGCTTTTTGTTTTGAGTTTTAGCTCTACTCTTTCTTCTGATGCTCCAAATCTCTAAGTATTCTTAGTATAGTTGATGCTTCCTTGAAATTATTTTGCACCCTGACATTAATAGTTTATGTTATTGAAAATTACCTGAATTTTAAGTCTTAGATTCTTCTGATTCTTAGGAGGAGTTTGACTGGGAATATCTTCATGACAAAGAAGAAGATTCCATATTTTAAGTTTAAGAAATTACTTAATTAAAAGTTTATATTAAATAGATTTAAATAAGATATTAAAATAAGTTTTGAAATTGTGGTAAATAAATTATAATCAAACCCAGAAAGCCCTAAGAACATAAAGTTTATGTCCCCTATTTGTCCCCAGGGGACATCCCTACTTTTCAATCTAGGGGTTCTTGAGTTTTAACTTTGAAAATTCACAACTTCAAAGAATGTCAATGTCAAATATACTTTGATAAAATGATATACTTTGTTTTGAAAAAAAGGATTATAGAACAAAATAAATGTTTTGTTTATTCTCATACATAAACTTTTTTTGTTGAAATATTTATGTTCATAAATGATTTTGAGTTAAATTACTTTAGACAAGGCCTAATCTAAAAAGTAAAGTATAACCAATCAAATTTATTCATTTATAGTATAAGCGAATTAATTTAATAGACTTAAACTTTTCATTCTAAATCAAAATATTTAAGTCTTAACTATTTTTAATTAAATTCATATTAAATAGATTATAAGGCTTATGGAAAGTAACAGGAATTTTGTGAACATAAACATTAAGTAGCTGGAGGGACATCTGAATACTAAACAAGACTGGTGGTGTCACTTCAAATATTCATGTAATTTTCCTAACTTAAATACTTTAGTGGGATATCACATGCCTATTTTAAAAAGACTACTATGAGGTTCATTAAAGATGTATTGAGTTGCAAGAAATTGCTCATAAAATCTGCAGACATAATTTATGTCAATGTTCCTAACTTCCCAGAGCTCTCTGTAGCAAACATTTATGACTTAATTAAAAATGAGGAAGCTGTAAACAAATACCTAGGAATTTACGAAGTCATAAAGGAGCTACCTGACAAGCACTTCTTCTTTGGAATATTAGGTACACTAAAGAATGAGTTCATTACCTAGCTTGTCCAGAACCAGCAGAATCTTAGATATACAGGCTAAGTTGATGAAGAATAGAAAGAAACTATTCAAATAAATGAAGAATTACTCAAGGAAATCTAATCTATTTCCAGATACTCCAGTAAGTTTTAAATACATAAATTTATGTATGCTTTATTTTAGAAAAGAAAGGAAAGGCCTTATCGATGCTAAAGATCAGTTTTCAGGGAGAAAATAGAACAAAAAACGAAAAAGATTTGAGATTGTTTCAGAATTACAGCAGCCGATGTAAATTCAGCTGCTTAATTAAAATTTTATGCACATATACAATGACTCGCAAATTATGAAAAGCCCACCTAGCAAAAGAATGCAATTTAACATGTGACATAAAATAATTTTTTAACATAAACTTTAAGTCAATTAATTATTTTTGTCTTAAGTATTAAAGAACGCATCAAATCTAAGCACCTTCTTTCACTGTTTTTACAATCACTTGTTTGAATTTATGTTATAGATTTTTCCACAATGAAATAGTTTGTCTTATTGTTGATCCTGAAATCATTTTGACATAAAGTTTATGTATAGTCTTTCTTTACCCTTGAAAAGACCATTCCTATGCAATTATACTTTGATGAATAAGGGCTATTGAACATCAACCTCCAACCATTTTCCAAAACCTACTCTTACAACAACTTTGAATGGTGAGCTCTTAAGTTATCTAGAAATATTGTTAATTGCTTTCCCTCATACCTATCTTTCAATTTATCAATTAAAAGTTGCAAGTCTGGTAACTTAATAGATTTCTTCTTTATGATAAATTGCTCTAGCCCGAACTTCCCACTAATGATAACAGCAGCTGCTAGTGTATCAACACAAAGTCCCTCTTTATTTAGAACTTTATTTTCATACTTTCTTGCCCATGATTTTATGTTTACACTATGCGCCTTGAAAATTGTCTCATCGAGATAAACTATGTTTTCTTCTTTTTCAGACATTTTTATTAATTAAGGGTATGTCTGTCACTAAATATCCAAAATGTTTTACTTCTTTTTTTCAGTTAAGAAATAGTCTGTCCTAGTGCTCTTGAAACTTATTCCATGGGCTTTGTATAATCTATGAAGTTGTTGCTTAGTTATTTTTTTTTCTGGAAAAGTTCTATGAAAAAGAAGAGCACGCTTTTACAATGATAAATGCTTCTAAGCTTATAGTGTATTCCTTGAAACCAAGTACTCTAAATCTTGTTGATCTAGTTTAGCTTTTTCTTATTGTTGTTTGTTTTCTTATATTTACGAGGTTTTGATTTTCTTTATTATTCTATTGATTAAACTTTCTTTGAATCCTGTTATTTTTGTTATCTCTTTAATTTTCATAAATAACTTAGATTATTTGCTATATTCTTCTTTCCCAAACCTTAAGAGTTTTATAAGCTTTATATTGACTTCCGAAAATTAATTTTTGTAATTCATTATATAATTTTTTATTCAATCTATTAATTAATACAACCAACCTAAATTCTCATATATTTGATAATTATAGAGAAATTATCTGCTGATTAATTTACCATCCTTAATATCAGGCAGATACTTGCAGATATCTGGCTCATTTTTAATATAACTAATGAGATTAATGACAGACAGCTTGTTTAGCTTAGGGACACTAATAACTCTCACCTCATGATTGCGCAGAACCTATTAATAATGTAAACTGAAATTATTACTCTCTTCACTCCAAGGAATATGCCCTGAATGTACTCCAACGTGCATTCTTGGTAAGGTGGCGGGTAGAATTAACTAACCTGCATTTATAAATGACTAATGAATTTCATACCTTGGGTGAGCAAGATAGAGTATATATCCTGCTTAGACTTCCCTGTCTTGCCAGCTCATTTGATGGCACGGAGTGCACTACCTAATAATTGATAGTTTCAGTATTGATAATGATACGAGTTGGGCGATGCCCTTCCTTGACTTCCTCATTAATATCACTTTAGAATTCATTATGTGGGTTGAAGCTGGATGCACCACCTCCTGATCTCTAAAAATTGCCATGCTTCTTAGATGGTTCAGTTCTGAATTTTATTTGCTGACCATGACTAGCATTATTGTTTAAGTATGTATCAATCTATGTGAAATTCCTCATGAACTGACTCGAGATCTAGTTGAAATCAGCTGAGTCTTCATTACCAATCTAGTTTGGAGAGTGCTTATCATGATCATGAGTCTGCTCCCTGCTCTCCTCTTCCACTGGCTCATTAATCAGTAAAAATAAAAGAAAATTCCAAAATTAAATGAATAATCTAGAATTTAATTACATCATTTTAATACTAATTTTAAAAAATATAATTAAAAACTACTCTATCTAGAAATTATGCTCATTTCGAGATAGAGTGCGATAAAGTATTTGAAATTACTCAAATTTTTAAAAACTTAATATATATATATGGAATGAAGTTTTAAAATATTCAAATGTTATTTTTTATCAATCAAAACTTCAAAACCCCTTAGTGAGGTTTATAAGTGCTTTGATTTGTAGTGTATTACTAATTCTTAGATGGCATTCAATACCCCTAAACCCCTTAATGAAGTTTATAAGTGCTTTTGATTTGTAGGGAATTTTTTAGGGGTTGGGGTTATTAATTAAATGCGAGACAAAAATAGCAAGCTTTTGGGGTCTGTTTATGATGAAGAGTATATAGATTTAGTGTTTAAACTGCGATATGGATGTGATATATACAGTGAATAAGTCAAACCTGTACTTAATTACAAGTCAATTGCACTGCTCTTAAAGAGAAGTCCTTCAACTGTTCGCTCCCACTGCCTTATAGCTGTATAACTAAAGCAATAATAGCTGAATTCAATGCCTTAGAGGAAGTCAAAGTTTCAATAGAAGCATATTGACTATTTATTAATGAAAAAACTTTGAAGTATTGGGCTCACTTCTCTCTTGACCAACGAGCTATTATGTTTCACCGCTAGTTCCCTGAGTTGAAGATCTCTGCATAGTCTGTTTCTAACATTTATAAACGAAATGGTATCTCTTACAAAGGTGTGAATCGTATCAAGAGAGTGATTGATTTCACTCTGCCATTTTACAACAACAACTTAAATTATATTTATAATTAAATGCAGAGAGTCTAATAGAATAATATTAAGTTTATACATGCTGACGAGGCTGTGTTTACCTTCAACACTTTCATCTAGAAGTCTTGGTATAAGAGGCATAGTAATATAGAAGTATATGACTAGAAAGTCAAGGTATAAACTATGGCAATTCTTGGAGGAATTAGTGAAGACACTGGTTTAGAAACTTATGTTATTCATCCTCGCTCTATTAAAACAGAGCAGTATATATAGTTCTTAGAACAGCTGAGAGAGAAGTACCCTGAATAAGAGATAATACTGTTTGTTGATAATCTTTCTGTTCATAAGACTAAAGAAACAAGGACGAGTTATGAACAACTTAGAATAACGCCAGTGTTCAA
>ARYC01009169.1:0-20268 GCA_000711775.1 Oxytricha trifallax | reverse complement strand
AGCTGATCTGAAGTATGTGGGTTAGAATATAAGAGGCCAATCTTAAAATATTCTTAGTATTTCATGACAGTTTATAACAGCTTTCAAATCAACAGTTTGAGTCTCTATCTTGAAACATCGATTTTTGCCTAAGAGCTCTGACTTCAACTCAAATGATGTTTTTGATGCCTCTGATACGATTAATGATGATTTGGATGGGTTTGGCATGATTAGGTGAGAGTTGGTTATGCTAAGTCAATTGGTCTTTAGTTTGAGAATAGACCTAAATTCTTAGCAATACTATGGTTATGAAGTCAAAAACCTCTCTAAAGTCAAACTTGTCATTTCTTACCCCCTCTAATCACAATACCTCCACAACACCTCCAATCAATGCAATAGAGTATAGCAATAACACATATAAGTGATAGAGTTCTATTTAAGGTGGTTTAGTCGAATTAGAGATGCTAAGTTGTAAGAATCCACTCTAAGGTTGTATGGTTCGTTCCAGATGAAGATATCCTGAAGATATCTCCAGGTTGTATGGTTCCAGGAAGATATCCTGAAGATATCTCAAAAATTCATGCAAAAGTGTATTAAGAAATCGCTGCGTATGTTAATTGCTCAACATAAAGTTGTATAGCTGCATTAGATACAAAATATGCAAGACTCAATCTTAGGTTGTAAGAATCCAAGTTGTACAGCTCCAGTTGTATGAATCCAGCTGTATGACTCCAGATTGTATGGTTCCAGGCCTATTTAAGCCAGCGAATTTCATAATTCATTATCACATTAAAATTTCGCAAATTTGAGCAAAGATCAAACTTTTGCCTCTTGATTTTTTGCTGCCCTAACTTAAGACTCCTTCCTAACTTTTATCATAGCCTATATCTAACATGCTCCTTCTACTCGGGAGCATTAGGGTCCAGCCGCAGCCCATGGTTGGATACCCTCCATTTAAGAGTAAATTAGTTGTTGTTTAAGTTTTTAAAAATCTCTCTGATTTTAAGATTATGGCACTTTTAGCTATTGTTGAAATAAAGCTGCAAAGCTTAAATTGTCAAAGTGGTCGATTTGTAATTTGATAAATAAGCTATCGTGCTCTTTTAACTTATAGAGTATTAGGGTTCAGCTACATTTTATGATTGTATCCCCTCTATAAAGAGTATAAGAGTTTCAAATAAGCGCTGCTATTTAAATAAAGTTCCTTACTAGAATTTGTAAATAATTCAAATTTAAAATCAATAATAGGTGATAGGATGATAATAAGCAATCAAACTTTTAGAGGCATTAAAGCTCAACTGTACTAGTTAAAGTAGCATTGATTTTGATAAGAGTAGCTACCAAGTTCTTTGAATTAATGCTCAAATTAATCATTACTATAGCATTAATTGCGCGATAGAAATAAAATTAAAAACCAAATCAAAAAGTGATTTAATCAAAATCAAATTTGTGCTGTACTTAATCACTGCTTACCAATCCCACGAATATTGAAATGATTGGTGATGGTGCAAACCCTACTTAAGCGAAGCAGTGTCATAATTAATTTAGGATGAGTTTCGGGTGGTCACTAAAAGATATTGGAAGCTTTTTTTCGATCGGATTGAGGGGTAAGAAGGCTTAAAATATATTGGAAGATTTTTATTCGTTCTTGCTCGGAGATCACTCTCACTAGTGGGTACTGGAAGACGCTAGCTGAGCAGTAGCCAACCTTCACATCTTTGAATCAATAGATATTGGAAGCTTTGATTCACTGGTGTGTACAAAGGGGAAGCACGAAGAAACTCATCCTGATTTGTTTAATCTTTTAAAAATGGTAAGTTCTAGTATCAGTGAAATCAGAGAATCAACACTTAGAATCAGAGAATCAAAAATTAGAATCAGAGGATCGCAATCAGAATCAGAGAAACAAATCAAACAAATTAATTATAGGCTAAGCATTTATTTAATCATTTAATTATAGGAAATCACTAGGAAAAATGCGCGCATTCAGTTGTGAACCTCTCGAGATTAAATCAAAGCAAACCAAATTTATATTAATTCTTTTTATAGGTATGATTTAGCTTTAAGTATCAAGGAAAATATCATTTTAATACTAATTTCGAAATTCTAGTAAAGTCTCTTATAATCTTAGTGTTTTCATTTTTAGAACAGGAAGAATACTCGGCAACTGTTGCTCTAATTAGGTTTTATTAAAATAGTTTGAGTCTAATAATAACTGGTTATGTGATAGGTTTAGGGAAAAATAATGCTTGTTTATTTAGTGATCATTTTGAGTAAGTAAATTATAGTAATAATCTAGTAAAAATTAGAGAGGTTTTCATTTAGTAGTTAGACCATTGCTTTTAACTTAACGCAATACTAGAAATTATAAAAGCTATTATAAATCACTCTTAAAGTGTAATTGCTATTTAAGTTAATAAAGGCATTTTAGGATTACCATAATGTGTAATATAAATTAGCGCTTTAAAGCATTGTTATTCAAGTACTTAGGTAATTTAATAAAGTGTAGGGAATAAAGGGTGTTATCACCAATGCAGTTTGACTGTTCTTTAATAATTATTTGCATAAATTTAATCACACAGCGAAAGTTACTGCTCCAACGTATTCTTAGGGTTCTGGCATTTCTTGCGAAGTCAACTGCTTTCTAACTTCTTCATCATACTTATTTATAGTCTTTCTGTATTCCCTTGATTTAACTATAAATTGCGCGTTAGCAATAGTTTGATTTAAATTGCTTACTCTACTTGAATTAGACTGTCATTATCAAAGCTGAAGAACCAACCATCAGAAGAATCTTCAGTATCAAGAAGTATATACACTTAGTGCATGTATGGGTCTTCCTTCTTGAATGGATAAATCCATACGTTGTGATATCCGCACCACTTATATGTTACTTCAACAACTGGTTCGTTCTCTGCAACCTCCAAATTTACAACATTCTTGAAGCCTCTTTGCGGATCAACTTAAAACTTGAATGTGCGCTTGAATCGCTCGTCGATCACCTACACTTTGCGAATGCATCAACATTGCTAAATTACTTGCCTGATATATTTCTACGATGTATCCACCAGGTGCTTTAGATTAATGCATGAAAGTGAAGCAGTGCTGCTTCGTTGTTTTGCTTGACTTCATTCTTTGATATAATTATTGATTATAAAATAATAACTTATTAATAATAAAGCATCAATTGCGAGGTTGCATAAACCTCTTTGCATATTATATTGCTTAACAGTTGCAATTAATCAAACATAATAATTCTAAGCTTGCTTAAACTTGCAATGCATTGCTCAACCCATCTCTTATGTTTAAGCAGGTCTGTACCTGAGGTTCATGATTTCGATCACAAATTAGATAAGTTCTTAGTTGTCACCCAGGAATAGACCTTAGATTTATATGGTTCTGATAGTGTGAAAGGCAAGTTGAATGCCAAAGACGATTGTGTATTGCTCAAGTGACTGTTCCATGAATTGAAGCACTTAAGTTCCAGTGAGAACTTATCCTCGCGAATCTGTTATGAAGGAGCGCTACATTAGCAAGTTTGATAATTAATAATATTAACATAATATAATAGTCTTAAGATAGCTCAATATTAAGTTTAATATAAGCATGTAGTTATAAGATTAATTTAAGCTATCAATGAAAATCTTGAATTTTAAAATATACTATTACACTAAGTTATTATATTAAATACTTTTAATTTAAAAATGAAAGCAGCGCTAAAATCAAATCTCCTTTGCGAGCAATCTGAAAAACTATCGCAATCTTTGCAAGAGCTATCGCAACACTCGATCGTCAGCGACGATCATCTAAGCTAGCATTCATTTCAAAACATCAAGCAAAGTTGAATCAAGGTTTAAGATAAGCAAATTACAAAGTGGGGACCTGTGATTTTAGGAAAGAATTTCGTGCAAGTGGTTGCTCCTGCAAAATATTCATACAATACAGGAATTCTGCTCAACTCTGGTGAGGTTCCTCCTCAAGTGGGTTCCTTGCAAGGAGGTTTGATCATATAGATGCCATTAGAAGGAATCGATGCATATTTGAAAGACGTTATAGATTTGAAGAGCTTGCTCAACGACGATTCACTCTGCTAATACCTTGAGCAGTTCTTAAATAATTTTCGCAAATCAAAGTTGGTAAGTAGAATAATCTAAAATTTAAGAATCACTCTAATCCAAATTATATTTAGATATCTGGATCTACTAAAGATAAGCAATCAACGCAATTGATTCAAACTGGATTTCTATCTCTGATTTAAAATTCAAAGCAGCTAAACTCTAATCATCTTTAAGAAAGCAATCCCTATTTAAAGCCTCGAGAAGCAAAGCTTGCACATAAGCGACTTGAGATAGTAAGAATGTATATGGAAGATTAGTTGAAGCCAAAGTAAATTTTTAAGAAGTTGCGAGTGACAGCAGAGTTTGTATCAAGAACTGTTGAGAAGTTTAAGCATGAGTTGAAAACCAAAGTATTGCATCCTTAAAAACC
Organism: Oxytricha trifallax; assembly: GCA_000711775.1. Lineage (NCBI taxonomy): Eukaryota > Ciliophora > Spirotrichea > Sporadotrichida > Oxytrichidae > Oxytricha > Oxytricha trifallax. The sequence goes on along the minus strand of ARYC01009169.1, from coordinate 15,801 downwards.
AAAAAATCTGGCAAGAGAAGGGAGAGAGATAATGAGCAGCTGGTTGCTGCTGTTGGCGAATGCATCGAAGAAGTTGGGATTTATCAGTGCACTGGAAGAAATATTCACAATCGATTGCAAGAAATGAAAACGAGCTTGCCATCAAAGTATACATTCAAAGTGCCTTGCATCTCAACGATTCATAAAATTCTCAAGGAGTAGTTTCATTTGAAGTTTGGTAAGACAGAAGCAGCGAATTTCAAGTATAGGGATCCTGCTTATTACGGCAAGCGTTTGTGGGTGAGTCGACTGCTATCTTAGTTCTTAAGTGAGGATGCAGTAATTATATCAGTTGATGAAAGTAATTTCAGATCCGACTACTTGCCTCCTAAATAGTGGGCACTAAATCAAAAGAGCATTCTTGGTAAGAGGAAGAATAATGAGAGCAAACTCATTGCAAGTAAAAAGTAAAGTAGAATCATCGTGAGCGATAAAGAGTTGCATTATGGAGAGATGCTGCTTGGCAAGCAGTTGAATGAAGAATATTGTTAGAAATTTTCAAATGAATTGGATGCAGTTCCATTTATAAAATCAAGCGAATTGGCTGCTTAAAATACTTCATAAAACATTAATCTATAAACTGCTGCTCAGGCCTCACTGTCATCCAACCATCATTCACTCTTTCAGAGTAAAGCAATACCAATTTCAAAACCCCATTCTAGTAAAAGCAGTTTGACTAAGTTTGCAAAGCAATCTACTTTTAAGATATCACAGAAATCATCAAGCAGCTCTAAAGTAAGCGATTTGATATTAATTTTAATCGAATAATATATAGAAGTCAGTCATTTTATAAACACCACCTCGCTAGAATTTTAATTCAAAGCATAAACAACTTAAGGACCTATCTCCTATACCAGAAGTTGCTGACACTCCTAAGAATCAATCAAGCACATTGAAAAAATTTAGAAATTTGAAGCTGCAGAGCACTGCCAAGAAAGTCACTTCAGATGATGAGCAAATTGAAAGGATTCACTCAGGGCTCACTCCACTGATAGAAAAGGTATCAAAACTAAAGTTGAAATCAACTTTGAAGAAATCAAGCAGTTCGTTGTTGGGTTAGAGATAACGAGAAGTGATTCAGTTGACTCCAAGAAAGCTATCGCTATCAGTTTTAAGCAGCTCCAATATCGATGAGAGTAAGTACAAGAAGTTGAATTTGGAAGTTGATGGTTGTTGCATGATGATGATTTCAAATATACTCATTCTATTGCGGACGAAGTCAAATCATCTTGCTATCCTTCGTCTGGCCAATATATTAGAATTGATGTTATAAAGAGCGAGAGAGTTGCAAATCATAAGATGACATCTTGGAGTTAAGCGATGCTTTCAACTACCATGCTTGATGAAGATATCCTGAAGATATCTCTTAGGTTGTATAGTTCCTTGTTGTATGGATCCAGATTGAATAAATCCAAGTTGGAGAGATCCATATTGCATGACTCCAATCATATATTGTATGACTCCACCATAATGTTGTATGAATCCAGCAAATACAAATTCAACATAACTACATCTAAACTCATATCATTATGCATACTTCCATCAAACTACTAAGATGATAAATCAACTATCGTTCTAATACCTATTCAACTATAATTATAGATGATCCATCACAAACTCATAACCAATTTGAAGAATCCAAGGAATGTGATCAACTCTATACATTGATGCCATATTAAAGTCAACTTAATCTTACTTATAAACCAATCTCTCAATATCAAAAGGACATGCTTGCAAATTTAGGCGATTATGGATAGAAAGCAAAACAGTTGTCGATTGCAAAGCAAACTGTGAAAAGATAATAATATTCGATGAGTTTGATAGCTGCGATCGCAGTTGACAGAGTGGTCTCCACTTAAATAATTGAGGGAGGTTTTGATTCAGTGCTGTTTGAGAACTTTATATATCAGACGCTGAGAAGTATAAGAACTGACAAAGATTTGTGCAATAAGAAGGTGGTGCTCTTGATGGATAATTCTATCATACACAAATATTCAGAAATGCTTGCGACTGCTCGTCGCTTCAAAGTCAACGTTCTTTTCAATGCAGAATACTCACCCTGGCTCAACCCAATCGAATAGTTGTTTGCATACATCAAGAAAAACCTAAAGCAGCAGAACATTAATAGCAAGTAAGTATATTGCGATTTAAAATATATAGAGTGCAGCTGGTCAAGCGCATCCAAGAGATTATCAAGAATATGAGTGAAGATGATGTTAGAGGACTCTGGGCATTCAGCATAAAAAAGTGGATACATACTATGAGGTATGGCTTTGTTTGAGATTCTACTCAAAACTTAGAATTGCACCTTAATATGAAAATTTTATACGTGCATATAATTTTTGCATCATCAATACTACTGCAACTACAACTACTGCTGCTATTACTACTGCTACTAATACTGTCATCATAATCAATGCAAATATTTATGGGGATCCCTTGAATTCGCAGTTCTTACAAGTCTTCTCAGATATTTATGAATTCTTGGCAAGTATCATCCAATTACACATGAGTACGCTCTGTATTGTAATACTCTATCACCTCAAAGTGAAATCCAGAGGAGTTGAGCAAATTTGACTATAGTTATACAAAACTCGTTTTAAATACAACTGTTCCAAGAATTGCATAATTATGCGAGGGAGGAGATAAACTAAGCATTAGACTTTTCGAATTATTGAGAATGCATTGATAATCTAGCAAATTTCCAACTTCTGCTCAATTGTTTTGATCAGCATTCTTTTATAGGCAGTGCTGCAATCAAGAACTCTAAAACCTCGCAATTTTTGACAGCATTGACCAATATCAATGATTTTCGAGATTTTTGACTACTCTGCTCAAAATGGGGTTTTGGTCACCATATTTTTGCGAAAAGTGACTAATAATGCAAAATTCAGACTAAAGACCTAGATTTTTCAAATTTTTGACCAGCTTTCCCTAAAATGGTCATTGTCACAACAAATCTGGGGTTTTGGCAACTATTTTTGACAATTTTGCTCGATCAATGCATTTTGACCACTTTATGGCCATTCTACTAATATATGACAGACATAAATAAAGACATATCAATATTAGTCAAAAACTGAAAATTTAGGATTTTTGATAATGAATCTCCAATTTGGTCATTTTAGAAAGTATAATCAGAAAAAATCTCAATTTTGACAACAAGTGCATGTAAAAGTGACCACTTTGTAATAAAAACTAGCAATTTGACCAATTTTCGCAAATAAGACTAATCACACATTACATTAGCAGTAAATATTTATATAATTAATTTTGAATTTTAATTTTCACAATTCCCCGATTCGAATGTATTTTATCAATATTAGCCAGAAAATCAAGGCATCTACAAATAACAGTCTTTTGAAAAGACTGGTATCTAGTATAAAAAAGCATGTAATTTAGTAAGATTATTTATAAATTCAGTAGATTAGCTTCCAGATCACAGAAACAATGAAAAATATTTATCAACAATAATATTAAATATAAATATTATTAACTTAAAAAGTTAATAGAAATTAGACCCGTATATGAGTCGTAAATTTAAAAAAAAGGGCTTCAAATAGCTCACACTCATATACTCAAAGGGTACTAATTAACTCTTTTACGAAGACAAAGGAGCGGATTACAAAAAACAATAGAAAGACTAATAGAAAAAATATTTCTAAATTCAGAGCTCTACTAGAAGTAATAACCACAAGTAACTTCTACTCCTCCTTCTCCTCCTCCTCCTCCTTCCCCCCCTCCTCCTCCTCCTCCTCCTCCTCCTTCTCTTCCTCGTTCTTCTCCTCCTCCATCAATTAATAACTTTGAGAGTATATAACTCCAAAGAAATAACATGAGATGAACTACACTTCCAACAATCATGAAGAACAAAACAGACCTAATGTTAAACATCAATAAAGCTATAGACGAGCTAAACATTAAAGAGACAAGTTTTTTTCTTCCCTTGTATAAAAATGCAGGAATACAACATACCACGTTCTTGACAAATCACTTCCTCTCTCTCTAGAAGAATTATAAAATTCTCAAGTCAAGTGTCTAAATGCCTTCAAAATTCACTTAAATCTTATCTTTGTAATAATTTGAAGATTTAGAAATACAACTAAACATAAGAAATTAGGTGCATACATGACATAGCTATTGCCACCAATAACAAAAACTTTGAATACCATTTCAGAGAAGAAAAATTATAGGCACTTATCCATTAGTTATTTTTCGCTATTAAATACAATAGGTAGTATAGTAATCAACATTTAAGGTTGATAACTTAGCTATAAAAACTTTGTAAAACTTAACTAACTAAGGGGCTTAAAACAACCAGACTATTTAAAATAAGCATTAGATAACCCTATGGAGAAACAAAAAAACCCCATTTAATAATATATGGAAGATACCATAATGAAAGAAGAAGACTCAGTTCAAATAGACACGTCATTAAAGGACACATTGTAAAGGCTCAAAACAAACCTAAACCATTTATCGATGACGAATCAAACCAGAAAAGTCTGACTGGTATACTTTCATATGATCAGTTTAACCAAGAAGTGAAGACAAATATTGATAAAGTTAGGCTGACTCATATTAATAACCATAAACTTTAAAAATAATTTTAATTCAAAGTACTAAGTAAACTAGACTATCAAAAGGATGAAAGAATATTAAAAAATCTTACCATACAAGCAAACCAACAGATCAAATGGTACTATGCCAGAACAAAAAACAAATACTGGCATGAGCTAGACTAAGATGAGAAGGATTAATTCAAAACTTTTTATACGGTGGATTTTACAAAAATCAGCCTAAATGTCAAACACTACTTCAATAAATACCATGATTGTACTCTATGTTGATGCTAAAAGATAAGGTTATGAACAGCTTAAGAACTAAATATTCCCACACTTAGAACAAATTTCAATGTTCAAACAAAACCAAAAAGCGTTCAAATCGGAGGCATCCACAAACTTGTACTTAGATTCAAGAAAGAAGAGGATGCAAACATATTTATGCTCAACTGGCACTAAGAGAAAGTTACAAATAACAAATTTTGGAAAGGAGTTTCAAGATGGAAAAGAAAGAGAAAACTAGACATTCAAATTAAGACGAAAAATTCTACGAAACCCCAAAACATTTAAGATGAAAAGGGCTAGACCCTTATATATTATCAAATATTTAGGATCGGGAGTCCCTAGAGACTTCAATGTGATCCAATTATTATTGTTAGTATTATTATCATTTTTATTAAATATAATTAAGATTTACCTATATTAAAACTTTTGAAAACAGTGTAAAATATTCATGAGCTGTCAGCTTTAAGTATATTTAAAATAATAAATTCTAACAAGGCTTATTTAGTCTCTAGCCAATAAGAGCTCAATAGAGGAATCCTAATAATTTTGATTATAATAAATTCATTAGAAATCTAATAATAACTATAACCATAATTAATGAAGCAATTCACAAATGGAAGCAGACAAAGCTTACAAATAGCTATTTAGAGCTACTATGAAGAGTGAAGAATAAATTTATTGCTTTATTCAAAGATAATTGGTGATTTTATTTATCAATATTGTTTAATAATTTAAATTAATTTTTATAATAGATGGTGGAAAATTATGAGCGAGAAAGTTTAATATTTCGTTTCTTCAGTTTAAGAGAACAAGTCTAAAATATATTATTGAATAAAATTAATCATTGCATTTTTAATAGTTATAAATATAATTGAAAATGAAATCTATAATGTAGATTGTAATAGTAATAATAAATTCAGTTTAAAGAGCCTTGCAAAATCTCATTACTATTTCTAAAGTTATAGATTAAAAGAAGTTAGCTAGTTTATTTATTTAGGCTAGTGTGTAGGAAAGAAAGAAATAATTGCTGAATTTATTTTAATACTAAAGAATTTATATATTCTGATTTTGATAGATCCCATTAATAGCCAATAACTATTGTCTATGAACAATTATAGCTTTTAGAAAACGATTTATATAAAGACATAAATTCTTAATTTAATTGTTTAAAGCAATTGATTTCTTATAAAAATAGATTGTAGAACAAAATAATATTAAAAATCAGGGATTCCTTAGATTATTGATAAAATATTCTCACTAAGATACCCCAAAAAGGAACTCTGTAGAAAACTAATTAAAAAAATATTTATTATAAACAACTTTTATAAGCAGCACATAAGCAACTTAAAAATAGAGATCAATTACAAAAATAAGCTAATAATTGAGTGGAGTTATAATAACTTATGCAACATTATATGCAAATGTTAAAAAATTAATCAAGTAATGAATAAAAAGATTTTTTTGCAAGTTTAAAACATTTAAATAAATGGTAATTTAAAGAGATTAAATATTAAATAGAGCAAAAAACATTAAAATGGGAAAAATTTACATAAATTTATCACACAGTGGCTTCAAATTGGTTTAATGATATGGAAATGTAATCATAAAATCAGCAATTCAAACTTTAGTTAGTTCTATGTTGTAACTGTCTACATTCTAGGTCTTGTTATTTGTTGTCGTAAGATTCTATAGCTTTTTGCCCTCTGGTTGAGGTGTTTTCTTCAAGTTCATCATGATAATATTGTTATTGATTTAGCTTACTACTCCTTTGAATTCCACTTATTATTCTTCTATTTTATTTAGGTTTACTCTTGGTATCTTCAAGGAGTATCAAGAAAAGAGATCATTAGCAGTGGTCAAACTCTATCATTGAAATTGTTGATGCTGAGGTAGAAGTTTGAGTTCACTTAAGCTCTGAGTTATTTTTTTTATTTGCAATCATCCAGTAATCCTACAAGTCATTATTCTTTTTACTGATTAATTATCGTAGATTTTACCGAAGTGGTTTTATCTCTTTAAACCCCATTTTCTAATACCAACGAAGTCTTGATTTAACCAATCAAATTTTGTGTTAATATTAGTGCAATAAGATAGAGAATCAAGTACAGCAGTGACTTATCATTGTCGAGAGATTAATTGCTCAGAGAAAGTGCATCAACTATATTTATATATCTTAACAATAGATTTATATAGATATTTAATTCATGCGTAACTGTAGATTGCAGTAGATACATCTTATTTTACAAAATCAAGTGCTTTAATGCTGTGATTATCACTTTTATATTGAGGCTCCAAGCCTAACCTTGTTTAGTTTCTTCCCCAGGTCATAATTTGATTAATAGCTTTTCATTTAAGTTCCTCCTAATCTAAATAGAATTCTTTATATGAAATATCACTGGAGACTAAAGGAATTCCTCTCGATGCTAAGATATTTCCTTCTTCCTTTCATCATCTAGCATTTAATCAACAAATTTAAGCTCGTTTATTCGTTTCATAGCTGCATCTTCATAATTATGCAAGTTCATTCTATCCTTAAAATTGATCTTGCCCATTTAAGTTCCAGTTAAATGGCATCATGGTCTGTTTTAATTCTGCCTTCCTCATTAACAGCTCTGAATTTATTACTAATATGATAACAAAGCTTCCCTCTCAACACTTTTGATGCTCTAGCAAGAAGAAAGTCTCATATATTCATGCTCCAGTCTTCGTTTATCAACTTATTAGCTGGCTTAAGATATCTTTGATGGCATATGCTATATCAAAGTAATTTACAGCACATAGTTAATTAAATACGATAGTTTTATTGTGCTTTATCTGCGAGCGAATAGCACTTTTAATACTTTCTTAAATCAGATTCAGAAAGCTCTAGAAAGACATGAAAAGTATCGATTGTCACTGGGCATTTTGGATTTATGAAATCTTATATTATTATAACACAAATATGCTGAGGCTTTCTAAGTAGATTAAATTCTCTGATAATTCTTTTGCAATTGATATCATCCTCGAATACTCCATCCATCTTTTTGATAACCATTTTTTCCCAATTGACTTGGGGAATGCTCTGCCAATAGCACCGTATGATCCCTTCAGAAGGATCTAAATACGCTCTTTTGTCTTCGCCGACTTCCCAGCAGTCAAATTTACCTAAAAGTCCTAAACACTTTCACTTCATATATTTTGTTGTTAATCATGATTAATTTTTTGTAAAATATAATTAACTAATAAATAATTATAGGGAAATAAAGATATAGAGAATCAGAAGGAGCTAATCACTCAATAAAATTTGTAAGTTACATTTTTAATTATTTTATATTTCAACAATACACTCCAGCAGGAGACACAGATAATGCACTCTGAAGATTCTTGAGCACATCTGGACAGATGGTTTAAAGTACGAAAGTGAATACTTAGAAGATAAAGCTCTTCTTAGATACCATTAATGTTTTAGACAATACTAATACTTATTATTAATATTTAAATTAAAATTAATATATAGATTTCTCATTATTTTCATAAATGCTGTTTTAGGAGGATAAATGTATTATACTAGATTATAGTTTTTATTATATATAAAAAAAATATCTTAATCTTATATTATTTTCTTGTTCCATCTTTTTTATTTTATAATATTCTTAGATAGGAAGTATAAATGAGTGTTAACTTGATAAGCTAAAGAAATAGTTATTTTCAACAAAGTAAGCATTTGATTTCAATATTAACATTGAAGCCAGTGAATTATTAAAATTAACATACAGTAATATATTATAGAATAATTTCAAGTTAATTAAATATTAATGCAGAGTATTACTTCAATCAATTTAATTAAATAGGTAAAACACTTTTATATTCTATAAACCTAGCAAGTTAAGATTTTATTAAGAAATTAATGGTTAAATTCTACTTAAATACAATAAATTCAGAAGTTTAATTAAGTTTTGATTGATAAAATAACTTACTTAATTCATTCTTATTAGTGTCTTAATAATTTTTTATACTTCATAATTTTTTAATTTAAATTTAAATCATTTTTTGCCTTAATTATAATATTCTGAGTAATTTCTCAGTTCTCTTTATATCTATTACTTACCTATAAGCTTTCATGATTCTCTCCTTTTAATAACTATAAATTCCTTGCAATAATTATTAAATGTTAATATTATTAAATTTTAAAACGAGCTAATAGAGGTTAAATTTGAGATTACTGATACGAGAATCAGTCTTGGGTGTGCCCTTATTTAATTATTTCTTACTTTTGTAAAAAATGTTCTTATAAGTACTCCAATCCCACAAAACAAATTTTATAGAGTTGGAGATGGGCTAAAGATTCTCCAGCATTAGGGGCATATACAGTGAGATGATCGAATTTGGTTCACAAAATAAGCATATCGATAAACTAAATCAGTGTCGGCTTTTATTCAGCGATTTTTAGTAGGTTACTCTGCAATCGATTCGCTTCCTGGAGTAAGATTAGTTTATTAGGTATATATAAGTATAAAAAATATGGTACCTAGCGTTCAAAATAAAATGATGAAAACAAACGAGAAGTTATTTGAAGTGGTATTTCTTTTTATATCAATAAAGTTTCGGTAGTACTACGACAAAGAACAGTTACATAATACATATAATAAACGATTGGCGGATTGTCTTACAAAGAATGTATATAGTGAAATATTCTCAGATTTGAAGTTTATTGGCTTTATAATTATATCTAATCCGAACAATTGACAGAAGTTTTATGATGTTGGTAGTAATTTATCTGATATTTTAGAGCTATGATTAGACAATCATATAATATCATTCTGCCAAGTCACAACTTAATTTTTATTTTATCTAATCTAAAATTGACATGATAATATTAATAAGATTGATCATTATTAATTAATTATTATCTCTTGAAGTTATATTATTCTTTTAATTCAACATAAACTCTAAAATATGGCAATTTTATTATTAATTTCCCACGTGATATAGCCTGTCTATCTTTCTATATCATGAATCAGAGGATTCAAATATCGTTAAACAACATATTTACTCAATCAAATCCTTCGAGTCTTAGTAGATTATATTACAAAATTATTATTTTGTAGAGGGTTTCTCTTCGACTCATTTGCTAAATTTATTAATTTGGCTTTTAAAATATAAAAGAGAAAATTAGAAGTTGTAATAAACATAAAAATAATAACACAATTTGAATTGGGAAGCACTTTGAAGATGATTTTTCTGCAAAACTATGATAATTTAATTGTACAAGATAAAATCTAAGCTAATTAAGAACTTTACAAATAACATAAAATTGTAAAAATCTAGTTAAACAAGTTGATTAGATTTATAGCAGATATTTTATTTTTATTCATCCATAAAACTTGCCTGAGTTTCGGTTAATGCTAAATCATAGTTTGAAAAATTTACAGGATTAGTCAGGGATATATGCTATAATCTTACAGGACATCTAGACAGATTTATTGGTTTACTTTATTATTAATATGTGATAATATAAAATTTATGTTAGTATAATTTTCTTCAATCACATACAAATACAAAATATTTAAGCTTTAAATTAATCAATTTCATTAATTGAGTTTTGAATTACTAATTGTAACAGTATTAAAACGCTTTCCCCTATAATCTGGGCAATTTTAAAAGCAATAGTGGTGGTGTATGTAAGTAAGGGAAGTATTTGGAAAATCTATGAAAATTTAGAGTTTCCTGATTCATATTGATTTTATAAATAAACCTGCATTAATAACGATTATTGTTTCTGATTATATATGAATACTTAATTGAGATTGTTTGGAATTTTTCTTCATAAATTTATATATATTCTTTTAAATATAATAAAATTGAGGTCCAATAAGTAAAATCTTATTTATATTTATTAATTAAAAGTTGACCTTGACTCTTTAACTTATGGAATATTAGTTTCTATGTTTTAAAGTGCTCTTAAAGCAATATTTGGTAGTGTTTTCAATTTTAAATATACAGAGTTTAACTTCCTGTCAAAAATCATTTGCATATTGGAAATTATTTAAGATGCGAGATACTAATTAAGACTAAATATTAAAATAATTTATTAAATTCTTAATCTCAACTAAAATAATAACAGCAGCAACCATGTTTTAACATTTTTTCCAATAAAAGAGTAGAAAAGAATAAGTTAATATGATCGCTTTTGAAGAACCAAACAACCAATAGCCTTATTTTACTACTTCAAGATCACTTTAAAGTTATATGCTAAGTGTTATAGTAACATTTACTTCCCGAATTTCATAGTACATTTAAATTATACTTCTTTTTCTATTTAAATTATAGTACTTGAAAATAAAGTAGAATCAACAAGAGCAACTGAAATAAGTTAGATCAAAACTCATTAACCTTGATTTAGAGCTCTGTATAGATCAGAGCTTTCACTAAAACTCTCTAATACCTCTACAAATAGCAGTCTCTCCAGATCAATTGGATGTAGCAATAGAAGACACTTGGTTATTTTATAAGGAGCTATGACAAAGATGTTACAAATTAAAGTTACTGTGTTTGCAAGCAGTTATGTTTTTAGTGCTCAGCTAGTTCCGTTAGTATGGTCAACTGCATTAATGCGAGCTGGTATGCTACTCCAGTTCATAGACATAACTAAGCATTATTAATAATCTATATGGTAGATAATATATATATATTTTTTTATAAATAAGTAATCATATCAAACAAATAATACCAAAAGTAATTATAAATTAAGAATATATAATAATTAAATTTATTATAATAAATAAATTAGAATTATTCAAACTGGCTATGAGGTAGTATCCTCCCCCCCCCTAATGTATACTTTTCTTTTTGTAGTCTGATAGAGTTTATGACGCTGAGTAATAGTAGCTGATGAACATGGAATGTGCGAGCAATAGTTTTGGAGCTATGGCCTCATCAAAGTCACTTTTTATATATAAAAATCATTATAAATTTGACTAAAATTTTCAAATTTTTCACAAAATATAATTTCTCTAAAATTAATGATTTTAGCAGTTTTTAACTATATTAACAAATTATATCTAATTTTATTAAGTGATTTAGTGAACTAATATAGTCTTTATGAAATCTTAAATGAAAAGTTAAAATGATTTTTAAATCACTTTATAAAATTAGATATAATTTGTTAATATAGTTAAAAACTGCTATAATCATTAATTTTAGAGAAATTATATTTTGTGAAAAATTTGAAAATTTTAGTCAAATTTATAATTATTTTTATATATAAAAATTGACTTTGATGAGGGCATAGTTCCAAAACTATTGCTCGCACATTCCATGTTTATCAGCTACTATTACTCAGCGTCAAAAACTCTATCAGACTACAAAAAGAAAAGTATACATTAGGGGGGGGGAGGATACTACCTCATAGCCTTCAAACTTTATTGATATCAGAGTAAACACTTGTTTACTACCAACACAACTAGAACTAAAGTGCACTAATAAAATAATCAACCATCTAAACAATCTCCTGAAATATCCAAAGCGATGTTGCCCATCTTAACTTTTTCTTTTTGAGAGCACTTTTGAGGCTTTAAATTATGGTAGAGATTAGGGAATAAGTTTTTGATTTGGAGGACACACCTATTTCTCGGAATTACAAGTGCTTTAATGAGAGAAAGATAACACATGATTTAGTCTAAGCTACTTGTTTGCTGACTCTGTAGATGCTGTAAGATAGTATCAATAGATATTACACAAATATAGTCTTCCTAGATTATCGTATTTTTAATTTTATAATATAATAAATAAATTTATTGTATCTATATTATCATTTAATACCAAAACAATTTTTCAAAGTATATGATATGTGAAGCTAGTAAATTAGTAAACTGTTAAAGATATTAAGATAAGTTTTATCTCATGATGAGAGAAACTTACTCACATAAAAAAGATTCTGTGTTGTTTGTTGCTAGAATAACTCACATATACACACACTAAATAGGCATTGATCTCATAGAATATCAACTGTTTCGTAGTTCTCAGCTTCTGGAGGCCAAAAATTGTATTATGATTAATTAAAGTAAGCTACTTAACATAGTAACTGATAATGTTTAAGTTAATATCCAAATGATAATAATATTATTATCATATAAGTACTATTATAATTAAAATATAAATTTGATTATTTAGTTATGATATAGAACTCTTCCAAACCTGAAGATCTTAATACTAGAGGGATGATTCCAGTAATGCTATTAGATAATATCTTGTAAATTATGTCTTATTCTTAAGTAAGAAAAAGCATTGGATTTGATTTGGTATTTCTATACACTCAAAGAATTTGAACAGTAACTAAAATTACATTGTTAGTTTTTGCATTTTTATAAATAAAGAAGATATGCGTGGTGTATAAATAATTAATGACACACTAAAGGTTTAAATGGATTATAGATCCAATGAAAATAAAAATTGTCTGCAACAACTTATTATTTAGAACAAGCTATATTCATTGAAACAATTGTAATAAGGTAATCAATAAAGTCAAGCACTTTCAATTTTATAGTTCCTTAGGAAATTATGGTAAGTACAAAAGTAAATTTTGGATCATAAGTTTATGAGTATCAAATATCAAAATTCTGGCAAGGCAACATTTTCTAGAAGTTGTTGGTACCCAGAGAATTCTTAATAGATTTATCTAAATTCCTTTAAAAAAACTTACTTTTTAAAATGTCATGGCTCTTATAGAATCTACTAGATAAAAGCCTCTATATTATAAGGGAAAGAAGTTGTTGTTGATAATATTATCATCAACACAGTCAAAACCCCAAAACCCCTTGTGAGGTTTATAAGTGCTTTGATTTGTAGGGTATAGTTGGGGTCTTATTGGGGTTAGTAGAGAAATTAGGCCAATTTGTAATATGAGAAATAGAAATTAGCGAAATTTAGGGTCTATTTATGATGAGAAATATTTAGATTTACTGCTTAAGCTTAGGTATGGTACGGGTATTAATATAGATTAGTCAAACCATTATTGAATTATGCAGCTATAGCAAAGCTCTTGCGCAAGAGTGCCTCTACTGTTAGGTATCACTGCATGTTAGCTGTTTAGCATTTTAATTCTGGTACTTGAAAGCATCCTGCTAGAAAATAAAAGTTCTCACAGCACCATATTGGTTACCTCTGTGACTCTAAGACTTTAAAGTATTGGGCACACTTTCCTCTAGACTAGCGAGCTGTAATGTTCATCGCAAGTTTCCTGATATGCGCATCTCTCCTTAGACTATAGCCAACATTTATAGAAGAAATGGTTTTACTTTCAAGACTGTCAACAGAGTGAAGAGAGTGATTGATTTTACAGTGCCATTTTATAGTAATAATTTAAACTATATATATGATTCAATGCAGAGAGCTATTACTAATAACATCAAGTTCATACACGCTGATGAAGCAGTGTTTACATTCAACACCTTTATTAATAAGTCTTGGTATAAGAAGTATGATAATATAGAAGTCTATGATTTAAAAGTGAAGGTAGTCACCCATGCAATTTTAGCTGGTATAGGTGAAGATTCAGGCTTAGAGAGTTATGTTATTCACCCTCGCTCTATTAAGCGAGAGTAGTATATAGAGTTCCTACATAAGCTCAGAGATAAGTATAGTAACCAAGAGATCATCCTGTTTGTTGATAACCTCTCAGTTCATAAGACTAAGGAGTCTAAGAAAGCTTATGAAGAGTTAAAACATTACTCCTGTATACAATGTTCCTTACAGCCCTTAATTTAATGGAATTGAATTCTACTGGAGTTAAATAAAGACCCACTACAAGAAACTGCAGCTATATCACCTTATGCATGACTTACCTATAGATACAGTAGACTTGATTCAGAGTAGCTGCAAGAGAGTAAGCATAGATAAGACAACAGTTTGTGCGAGAGAAGGAAGAATGAATGTTTATAAATAAGTTTTAGATTTAAATGAATGAATAAGTTCACATATTATACTAACCCATAAAGGGGTTTGGCTTTTCTTTCTTCTCCTCTTCTTATGGCTTGCTTGGGCCCATATTTCTTCTCATTGTGCCAGCTCCTGCATCTATGTTCATTTCTTCTGGCTTTTAAACATCTTTAATAAAGTCTCTTGCTCATTCATAAATAGTCTATGACTTTCTCTCTCTGTGACCTTAGCATGCTCTTTCATTAGGAATATACCAGTTCCAGGTTTCCCTACAAAGTTATATGTCAAAGCTTACTAGAGAGGAATGGATTCTTCTTAAGCTCTGCGAGCCAGGTCTCGCTTATTAGTATGCCTTGCTTCTTTTGATCTTCAGGAGAAATATAGTAACGTTTCTTGTGAGCTTCTTCAATGATCTCTCTGAGATAACTCTCTCTTAAAGTGCCAAGAACACCAAAGAAGAAGCTCCTTTCTGGAAGCTTGTTAGAGAGTTGTTTTTTTTGTAGGAAGATAAACTACCAACTCTTCATCTTTCATCGCATCCTCGTAGAGATTAGTAACTGAAATCTCTGGGTAGTTTGGAATATCTATCAACTTTATTTCACTGTTTTTGAAGGCTTTCTTCTCATCGCAGAGTATAGCTTTTAAGAATGAAATTTTGGTACCTTCCATCGTTGGAAGGAATAAACCCACTATAGCATAAGATTAAGTATATGTCACATGCTTACCATGCTAAGTGAGGCATCGTTAGAGATCTTCCTTGGCTTCTAAATCTTGAGATCATTTCTTAAGCTTCAACCCTCTTCATTGCAGTACTTATAAATTCCATCCTTGTTCCTTCTCTTGTAATTGAATTTCAAATTTTAATATATAGTGTTCTGGATCCTACTGCTTAAAATCTTAGTATTAAATATGGGCATCTTATAGGAGGTCAACCTGGTAAGGATACGTGGAGAAAGTTTGCAGAAGATGTAACAAACTTCAGAGATGGAGCTCCATTTTT
>ARYC01009167.1:0-12704 GCA_000711775.1 Oxytricha trifallax | reverse complement strand
CAACCATTCATAGAAAATTCTCAATAATATTCTTTTATCATCGTTTGATTAAAAAGATTTCTAAAAGTTTGCAAATCTTGTAAATTTGAGATTTGACTTTGTTAAATGTTTTAGCTTGAAATTAAGATTTCGAGGCTATGACTATATTTCGGCTGAATTGATTTGTAGAGCCTCAATTAAATTCAAATTTTCTACAAAGTTTTATATTTGCACTTTCATATCTGGTGACGAGACCCATGTCAAATCTTGCAAGGTTATGATTTAAACTTATATTAAGAATGATATTTAAGACTATTATTTGCTAAAAATGCGTCTACGTAATTCTTTCATCAATATTTCTTTTTCAACACATGCCAAGTAATTTAAATAATTACTTCAGTTACTTATCGACTCTAAATAACATTTATTTTATTTGAAAAAAGTTGAAGGAATTGCCACTAAAAAATCATTAAAACATTTGCAATTTAAATGGACTTACTTAATGCATGTGATTTCGATTATTATTTTATCATACTTGCATTAAAAACTATTAAATCCTTTAAATATATGATAAGGTCATTTGACTTGTTAGGTATTCTTGAGCTCATTATGGAATAAGGATAAGGATCGAAGATATATTACGTGAGTATAACAATATACATTTATTGAAATGCAAGTTGAGATAATTGAAACAATTTTTTTCATCTGCTTCTCTCTATTCAATCATTCTTCATTTTTCCAAGTGGCTTTAGCCCCTCTCTAAAGATTATTAAAAAGAGAATGTGCACGTGCAGTCAGTCAATCAGTCATAAATACCCGAGCCAACTTAATTAAATATTTTCTTTGCTAAGTAACAAACTTGTCAAGATATTAAGATACGAGAGACGTTCATTTACTTGTTTGATAATTTGAAGAAGCTGCCTGCATTAAATCTTAAAACTGATCGTAAAAGAGCTCTGTTTAATTTGTTTTTACATTCACATAGTACTAATATCATCTCGTATATACATAAACTTAAATAAGCTAAGTTCTATGTATTTTTCTAGGATGGGCACATTTCTCTTTTCGTCATAGAAATGAAATGAAGATTTTATCATGGCTTTTGGAGTCTTGAAACCATTCATAGAAAATTCTCAATAATATTCTTTTATCATCGTTTGATTAAAAAGATTTCTAAAAGTTTGCAAATCTTGTAAATTTGAGATTTGACTTTGTTAAATGTTTTAGCTTGAAATTAAGATTTCGAGGCTATGACTATATTTCGGCTGAATTGATTTGTAGAGCCTCAATTAAATTCAAATTTTCTACAAAGTTTTATATTTGCACTTTCATATCTGGTGACGAGACCCATGTCAAATCTTGCAAGGTTATGATTTAAACTTATATTAAGAATGATATTTAAGACTATTATTTGCTAAAAATGCGTCTACGTAATTCTTTCATCAATATTTCTTTTTCAACACATGCCAAGCAATTGAACTTTACAACTCAGTTACTTAGAGACTCTAAATAACATTTATTTTATTTGAAAAAGTTGAAGGAATTGCCACTATAACATCATTAAAACAATTGCAATTTAAATGGACTAACTGAATGCATATGATTTCGATTATTCTTTTATCATACTTGTTATAAAAAACTATTAAATCCTCTAAATATATAATTAGGTCATTTGACTTGTTAGGTATTCTTGAGCTCATTATGGAATAAGGAGAAGGATCGAAGATTTATTACGTGAGTGTAACAATATACATTCATTGAAATATAAGTTGAGATAATTGAAACGATTCTTATCTGCTTGTCTCTATTCAATCTTTTTTCATTTCCAAGTGGCTTTAGCCCCCTCTCTAAAGATTATTGAAAGTAGAATGTGCGTGCAGTCAGTCAGTCAGTAAGTTATAAATACCTGAACCAATTTTAATTAAATGCTTTCATTGCTAAGTAACAAACTTGTCAAAGATATTAAGTTACGAGAGACGATCATTTACTTGCTTGATAATTTGAAGAACCTGTATTTAAACTTAAAACTGTTCATACAAGACCTCTGCTAAATTTGTTTTTACATTCACATAGTACTAATATCATCTCGTATATACATAAACTTAAATAAGCTAAGTTCTATGAATCATTTTATAGAATGACCACATTTCTCTTTTCGTCATAGATATAAAATGAAAACTTTTCACCGGTCTTGAAACCATTCATAGAAAATTCTCAATAATATTCTTTTATCATCGTTTGATTAAAAAGATTTCTAAAAGTTTGCAAATCTTGTAAATTTGAGATTTGACTTTGTTAAATGTTTTAGCTTGAAATTAAGATTTCGAGGCTATGACTATATTTCGGCTGAATTGATTTGTAGAGCCTCAATTAAATTCAAATTTTCTACAAAGTTTTATATTTGCACTTTCATATCTGGTGACGAGACCCATGTCAAATCTTGCAAGGTTATGATTTAAACTTATATTAAGAATGATATTTAAGACTATTATTTGCTAAAAATGCGTCTACGTAATTCTTTCATCAATATTTCTTTTTCAACACATGCCAAGTAATTTAAATAATTACTTCAGTTACTTATCGACTCTAAATAACATTTATTTTATTTGAAAAGTTGAAGGAATTGCCACTATAACATCATTAAAACAATTGCAATTTAAATGGACTAACTGAATGCATATGATTTCGATTATTCTTTTATCATACTTGTTATAAAAAACTATTAAATCCTAAATATATAATTAGATCATTTTACTTGTTAGCTATTCTTGAGCTCATAACGGAAAAAGGAGAAGGATCGAAGATATATTACGTGAGTATAACAATATACATTCATTGAAATATAAGTTGAGATAATTGAAACGATTCTTATCTGCTTGTCTCTATTCAATCTTTTTTCATTTTCAAGTGGCTTTAGTTCCTCTCTAAAGATTATTAAAAAGAGAATGTGCACGTGCAGTCAGTCAATCAGTCACAAATACCCGATCCAACTTAATTAAATGTTTTCTTTGCTAAGTAACAAACTTGTCAAAGATATTAAGATACGAGAGACGTTCATTTACTTGTTTTATAATTTGAAGAACCTGTATTAAATCTTAAAACTGCTCCTTTAAGAGCTCTGTTAAATTTGTTTTTACATTGACATAGTACTAATATCATCTCGTGTTATAATAATAATTATAATAAGCTAAGTTCTATGTATTTTTCTAGGATGGGCACATTTCTCTTTTCGTCATAGAAATGAAATGAAGATTTTATCATGGCTTTTGGAGTCTTGAAACCATTCATAGAAAATTCTCAATAATATTCTTTTATCATCGTTTGATTAAAAAGATTTCTAAAAGTTTGCAAATCTTGTAAATTTGAGATTTGACTTTGTTAAATGTTTTAGCTTGAAATTAAGATTTCGAGGCTATGACTATATTTCGGCTGAATTGATTTGTAGAGCCTCAATTAAATTCAAATTTTCTACAAAGTTTTATATTTGCACTTTCATATCTGGTGACGAGACCCATGTCAAATCTTGCAAGGTTATGATTTAAACTTATATTAAGAATGATATTTAAGACTATTATTTGCTAAAAATGCGTCTACGTAATTCTTTCATCAATATTTCTTTTTCAACACATGCCAAGCAATTTAAATAATTACTTCAGTTACTTATCGACTCTAAATAACATTTATTTTATTTGAAAAAAGTTGAAGGAATTGCCACTATAACATCATTAAAACAATTGCAATTTAAATGGACTAACTGAATGCATATGATTTCGATTATTCTTTTATCATACTTGTTATAAAAAACTATTAAATCCTCTAAATATATAATTAGGTCATTTGACTTGTTAGGTATTCTTGAGCTCATATGGAATAAGGAGAAGGATCGAAGATATATTACGTGAGTATAACAATATACATTTATTGAAATATAAGTTGAGATACCTGAAACATTTTTATCTCCTTGTCTCTATTCAATCTTTCATTTCCAAGTGGCTTTAACCCCTCTCTAAAGATTATTGAAAGATAATTGTTCGTGCGTGCAGTCAAGCAGTCAGTCATATATACCTGAGCCAATTTAATTAAATGTTTTCATTGCTAAGTAACAAAGTTGTCAAAGATATTAAGATACGAGAGACGTTCATTTACTTGTTTTATAATTTGAAGAACCTGTATTAAATCTTAAAACTGCTCCTTTAAGAGCTCTGTTAAATTTGTTTTTACATTGACATAGTACTATATCATCTCGTATACATAAAATTAAATAAGCTAAGTTCTATGTATTTTTCTAGGATGGGCACATTTCTCTTTTCGTCATAGAAATGAAATGAAGATTTTATCATGGCTTTTGGAGTCTTGAAACCATTCATAGAAAATTCTCAATAATATTCTTTTATCATCGTTTGATTAAAAAGATTTCTAAAAGTTTGCAAATCTTGTAAATTTGAGATTTGACTTTGTTAAATGTTTTAGCTTGAAATTAAGATTTCGAGGCTATGACTATATTTCGGCTGAATTGATTTGTAGAGCCTCAATTAAATTCAAATTTTCTACAAAGTTTTATATTTGCACTTTCATATCTGGTGACGAGACCCATGTCAAATCTTGCAAGGTTATGATTTAAACTTATATTAAGAATGATATTTAAGACTATTATTTGCTAAAAATGCGTCTACGTAATTCTTTCATCAATATTTCTTTTTCAACACATGCCAAGCAATTTAAATAATTACTTCAGTTACTTATCGACTCTAAATAACATTTATTTTATTTGAAAAAAGTTGAAGGAATTGCCACTATAACATCATTAAAACAATTGCAATTTAAATGGACTAACTGAATGCATATGATTTCGATTATTCTTTTATCATACTTGTTATAAAAAACTATTAAATCCTCTAAATATATAATTAGATCATTTTACTTGTTAGCTATTCTTGAGCTCATAACGGAAAAAGGAGAAGGATCGAAGATATATTACGTGAGTATAACAATATACATTCATTGAAATATAAGTTGAGATAATTGAAACGATTCTTATCTGCTTGTCTCTATTCAATCTTTTTTCATTTTCAAGTGGCTTTAGTTCCTCTCTAAAGATTATTAAAAAGAGAATGTGCACGTGCAGTCAGTCAATCAGTCATAAATACCCGAGCCAACTTAATTAAATATTTTCTTTGCTAAGTAACAAACTTGTCAAAGATATTAAGATACGAGAGACGTTCATTTACTTGTTTGATAATTTGAAGAACCTGTATTAAATCTTAAAACTGCTCCTTTAAGAGCTCTGTTAAATTTGTTTTTACATTGACATAGTACTAATATCATCTCGTATGCATAAAATTAAATAAGCTAAGTTCTATGTATCTTTTTATAGAATAGCCACATTTCTCTTTTCGTCATAGGTATAAAAGTAGTCTTGAAACCATTCATAGAAAATTCTCAATAATATTCTTTTATCATCGTTTGATTAAAAAGATTTCTAAAAGTTTGCAAATCTTGTAAATTTGAGATTTGACTTTGTTAAATGTTTTAGCTTGAAATTAAGATTTCGAGGCTATGACTATATTTCGGCTGAATTGATTTGTAGAGCCTCAATTAAATTCAAATTTTCTACAAAGTTTTATATTTGCACTTTCATATCTGGTGACGAGACCCATGTCAAATCTTGCAAGGTTATGATTTAAACTTATATTAAGAATGATATTTAAGACTATTATTTGCTAAAAATGCGTCTACGTAATTCTTTCATCAATATTTCTTTTTCAACACATGCCAAGCAATTAAACTTTATAACTCAGTTACTCACAGACTCTAAACACCTTTACTTCATTTTTTAAAGTTAAAGGAATTGCCACTAAAATGTCATTAAAACATTTGCGATTTAAATAAACTAACTGAATGCATATGATATCGATTATTCTTTTATCATACTTCTATTAAAAAAAACTATTAAATCCTCTAAATATATAATTAGGTCATTTGACTTGTTAGGTATTCTTGAGCTCATTATGGAATAAGGAGAAGGATCGAAGATTTATTACGTGAGTGTAACAATATAACATATTATTTGAAATATAAGTTGAGATAATTGAAACAATTTTTTTTTCTGCTTCTCTCTATTCAATCATTCATTTCCAAGAGGCTTTAGCACCTTCTCTAAAGATTATTGAAAGTAGAATGTATGTGCAGTCAG
The DNA here is from genome assembly GCA_000711775.1 of Oxytricha trifallax. Taxonomy (NCBI): domain Eukaryota; phylum Ciliophora; class Spirotrichea; order Sporadotrichida; family Oxytrichidae; genus Oxytricha; species Oxytricha trifallax. The sequence continues at coordinate 6,532 of ARYC01009167.1, read as the reverse complement.
TCAGTCAGTAACAAATACCTGAACCAATTTTAATTAAATGCTTTCATTGCTAAGTAACAAACTTGTCAAAGATATTAAGATACGAGAGACGTTCATTTACTTGTTTTATAATTTGAAGAACCTGTATTAAATCTTAAAACTGCTCCTTTAAGAGCTCTGTTAAATTTGTTTTTACATTGACATAGTACTAATATCATCTCGTATGCATAAAATTAAATAGCTAAGTTCTATGTATTTTTCTAGGATGGGCACATTTCTCTTTTCGTCATAGAAATGAAATGAAGATTTTATCATGGCTTTTGGAGTCTTGAAACCATTCATAGAAAATTCTCAATAATATTCTTTTATCATCGTTTGATTAAAAAGATTTCTAAAAGTTTGCAAATCTTGTAAATTTGAGATTTGACTTTGTTAAATGTTTTAGCTTGAAATTAAGATTTCGAGGCTATGACTATATTTCGGCTGAATTGATTTGTAGAGCCTCAATTAAATTCAAATTTTCTACAAAGTTTTATATTTGCACTTTCATATCTGGTGACGAGACCCATGTCAAATCTTGCAAGGTTATGATTTAAACTTATATTAAGAATGATATTTAAGACTATTATTTGCTAAAAATGCGTCTACGTAATTCTTTCATCAATATTTCTTTTTCAACACATGCCAAGTAATTAAATAATTACTTCAGTTACTTATCGACTCTAAATACATTTTGTTTTGTTTGATAAATTGAAGGAATTGCCACTATAACATCATTAAAACAATTGCAATTTAAATGGACTAACTGAATGCATATGATTTCGATTATTCTTTTATCATACTTGTTATAAAAAACTATTAAATCCTCTAAATATATAATTAGGTCATTTGACTTGTTAGGTATTCTTGAGCTCATTATGGAATAAGGAGAAGGATTGAAGATTTGTTACGTGAGTGTAACAGTATACACTTATTGAAATATAAGTTGAGATAATTGAAACAATTTTTTTTTCTGCTTCTCTCTATTCAATCATTTATTTCCAAGTGGCTTTAGCCCCTTCTCTAAAGATTATTGAAAGTAGAATGTGTGTGCAGTCAGTCAGTCAGTAACAAATACCTGAACCAATTTTAATTAAATGTTTTCTTTGCTAAGTAACAAACTTGTCAAAGATATTAAGATACGAGAGACGTTCATTTACTTGTTTTATAATTTGAAGAACCTGTATTAAATCTTAAAACTGCTCCTTTAAGAGCTCTGTTAAATTTGTTTTTAATTGACATAGTACTAATATCATCTCGTATACATAAAATTAAATAAGCTAAGTTCTATGTATTTTTCTAGGATGGGCACATTTCTCTTTTCGTCATAGAAATGAAATGAAGATTTTATCATGGCTTTTGGAGTCTTGAAACCATTCATAGAAAATTCTCAATAATATTCTTTTATCATCGTTTGATTAAAAAGATTTCTAAAAGTTTGCAAATCTTGTAAATTTGAGATTTGACTTTGTTAAATGTTTTAGCTTGAAATTAAGATTTCGAGGCTATGACTATATTTCGGCTGAATTGATTTGTAGAGCCTCAATTAAATTCAAATTTTCTACAAAGTTTTATATTTGCACTTTCATATCTGGTGACGAGACCCATGTCAAATCTTGCAAGGTTATGATTTAAACTTATATTAAGAATGATATTTAAGACTATTATTTGCTAAAAATGCGTCTACGTAATTCTTTCATCAATATTTCTTTTTCAACACATGCCAAGCAATTGAACTTTACAACTCAGTTACTTAGAGACTCTAAATACATTTTGTTTTGTTTGATAAATTGAAGGAATTGCCACTATAACATCATTAGAACAATTGCAATTTAAATGGACAGCTGAATGCATATGATTTCGATTATTCTTTTATCATACTTGTTTTAAAAAATATTAAATCTTTTAAATATATAATTATGTTATTTGACTTGTTAGGTATTCTTGAGCTCATTATGAATAAGGAGAAGGATCGAAGATATATTACGTGAGTATAACAATATACATTTATTGAAATATAAGTTGAGATACCTGAAACATTTTTATCTCCTTGTCTCTATTCAATCTTTCATTTCCAAGTGGCTTTAACCCCTCTCTAAAGATTATTGAAAGATAATTGTTCGTGCGTGCAGTCAAGCAGTCAGTCATATATACCTGAGCCAATTTAATTAAATGTTTTCATTGCTAAGTAACAAAGTTGTCAAAGATATTAAGATACGAGAGACGTTCATTTATTTGTTTTATAATTTGAAGAACCTGTATTAAATCTTAAAACTGCTCCTTTAAGAGCTCTGTTAATTTGTATTGACACAGTACTAATATCATCTCGTATACATAAAATTAAATAAGCTAAGTTCTATGTATTTTTCTAGGATGGGCACATTTCTCTTTTCGTCATAGAAATGAAATGAAGATTTTATCATGGCTTTTGGAGTCTTGAAACCATTCATAGAAAATTCTCAATAATATTCTTTTATCATCGTTTGATTAAAAAGATTTCTAAAAGTTTGCAAATCTTGTAAATTTGAGATTTGACTTTGTTAAATGTTTTAGCTTGAAATTAAGATTTCGAGGCTATGACTATATTTCGGCTGAATTGATTTGTAGAGCCTCAATTAAATTCAAATTTTCTACAAAGTTTTATATTTGCACTTTCATATCTGGTGACGAGACCCATGTCAAATCTTGCAAGGTTATGATTTAAACTTATATTAAGAATGATATTTAAGACTATTATTTGCTAAAAATGCGTCTACGTAATTCTTTCATCAATATTTCTTTTTCAACACATGCCAAGCAATTGAACTTTACAACTCAGTTACTTACAGACTCTAAACACCTTTACTTCATTTTTTAAAGTTAAAGGAATTGCCACTAAAATGTCATTAAAACATTTGCGATTTAAATAAACTAACTGAATGCATATGATATCGATTATTCTTTTATCATACTTCTATTAAAAATTATTAAATCCTTTATTAATATATAATTAGGTCATTTGACTTGTTAGGTATTCTTGAGCTCATTATGGAATAAGGAGAAGGATCGAAGATTTATTACGTGAGTGTAACAATATAATTTATTGAAATATAAGTTGAGATACCTGAAACATTTTTATCTCCTTGTCTCTATTCAATCTTTCATTTCCAAGTGGCTTTAACCCCTCTCTAAAGATTATTGAAAGATAATTGTTCGTGCGTGCAGTCAAGCAGTCAGTCATATATACCTGAGCCAATTTAATTAAATGTTTTCATTGCTAAGTAACAAAGTTGTCAAAGATATTAAGATACGAGAGACGTTCATTTACTTGTTTTATAATTTGAAGAACCTGTATTAAATCTTAAAACTGCTCCTTTAAGAGCTCTGTTAAATTTGTTTTTACATTGACATAGTACTAATATCATCTCGTATACATAAAATTAAATAAGCTAAGTTCTATGTATTTTTCTAGGATGGGCACATTTCTCTTTTCGTCATAGAAATGAAATGAAGATTTTATCATGGCTTTTGGAGTCTTGAAACCATTCATAGAAAATTCTCAATAATATTCTTTTATCATCGTTTGATTAAAAAGATTTCTAAAAGTTTGCAAATCTTGTAAATTTGAGATTTGACTTTGTTAAATGTTTTAGCTTGAAATTAAGATTTCGAGGCTATGACTATATTTCGGCTGAATTGATTTGTAGAGCCTCAATTAAATTCAAATTTTCTACAAAGTTTTATATTTGCACTTTCATATCTGGTGACGAGACCCATGTCAAATCTTGCAAGGTTATGATTTAAACTTATATTAAGAATGATATTTAAGACTATTATTTGCTAAAAATGCGTCTACGTAATTCTTTCATCAATATTTCTTTTTCAACACATGCCAAGCAATTGAACTTTACAACTCAGTTACTTATCGACTCTAAATAACATTTATTTTATTTGAAAAGTTGAAGGAATTGCCACTATAACATCATTAAAACAATTGCAATTTAAATGGACTAACTGAATGCATATGATTTCGATTATTCTTTTATCATACTTGTTATAAAAAACTATTAAATCCTCTAAATATATAATTAGGTCATTTGACTTGTTAGGTATTCTTGAGCTCATTATGGAATAAGGAGAAGGATCGAAGATTTATTACGTGAGTGTAACAATATGCATTTATTGAAATATAAGTTGAGATTACTGAAACGATTTTTATATCCTTGTCTCTATTCAATCTTTCATTTCCAAGTGGCTTTAGCCCCTCTCTAAAGATTATTAAAAAGAGAATGTGCACGTGCAGTCAGTCAATCAGTCACAAATACCCGATCCAACTTAATTAAATGTTTTCTTTGCTAAGTAACAAACTTGTCAAAGATATTAAGATACGAGAGACGTTCATTTACTTGTTTTATAATTTGAAGAACCTGTATTAAATCTTAAAACTGCTCCTTTAAGAGCTCTGTTAAATTTGTTTTTACATTGACATAGTACTAATATCATCTCGTATGCATAAAATTAAATAAGCTAAGTTCTATGTATTTTTCTAGGATGGGCACATTTCTCTTTTCGTCATAGAAATGAAATGAAGATTTTATCATGGCTTTTGGAGTCTTGAAACCATTCATAGAAAATTCTCAATAATATTCTTTTATCATCGTTTGATTAAAAAGATTTCTAAAAGTTTGCAAATCTTGTAAATTTGAGATTTGACTTTGTTAAATGTTTTAGCTTGAAATTAAGATTTCGAGGCTATGACTATATTTCGGCTGAATTGATTTGTAGAGCCTCAATTAAATTCAAATTTTCTACAAAGTTTTATATTTGCACTTTCATATCTGGTGACGAGACCCATGTCAAATCTTGCAAGGTTATGATTTAAACTTATATTAAGAATGATATTTAAGACTATTATTTGCTAAAAATGCGTCTACGTAATTCTTTCATCAATATTTCTTTTTCAACACATGCCAAGCAGTTAAACTTTATAACTCAGGTACTCAGAGACTCTAAACACCTTTACTTCATTTTTTAAAGTTAAAGGAATTGCCACTAAAATGTCATTAAAACATTTGCAATTTAAATGGACTAACTGAATGCATATGATTTCGATTATTCTTTTATCATACTTGTTATAAAAAACTATTAAATCCTCTAAATATATAATTAGGTCATTTGACTTGTTAGGTATTCTTGAGCTCATTATGGAATAAGGAGAAGGATCGAAGATTTATTACGTGAGTGTAACAATATACATTCATTGAAATATAAGTTGAGATAATTGAAACGATTCTTATCTGCTTGTCTCTATTCAATCTTTTTTCATTTTCAAGTGGCTTTAGTTCCTCTCTAAAGATTATTAAAAAGAGAATGTGCACGTGCAGTCAGTCAATCAGTCATAAATACCCGAGCCAACTTAATTAAATATTTTCTTTGCTAAGTAACAAACTTGTCAAAGATATTAAGATACGAGAGACGTTCATTTACTTGTTTGATAATTTGAAGAACCTGTATTAAATCTTAAAACTGCTACTTTAAGAGCTCTGTTAAATTTGTTTTTAATTGACAAAGTACTAATATCATCTCGTATACATAAAATTAAATAAGCTAAGTTCTATGTATTTTTCTAGGATGGGCACATTTCTCTTTTCGTCATAGAAATGAAATGAAGATTTTATCATGGCTTTTGGAGTCTTGAAACCATTCATAGAAAATTCTCAATAATATTCTTTTATCATCGTTTGATTAAAAAGATTTCTAAAAGTTTGCAAATCTTGTAAATTTGAGATTTGACTTTGTTAAATGTTTTAGCTTGAAATTAAGATTTCGAGGCTATGACTATATTTCGGCTGAATTGATTTGTAGAGCCTCAATTAAATTCAAATTTTCTACAAAGTTTTATATTTGCACTTTCATATCTGGTGACGAGACCCATGTCAAATCTTGCAAGGTTATGATTTAAACTTATATTAAGAATGATATTTAAGACTATTATTTGCTAAAAATGCGTCTACGTAATTCTTTCATCAATATTTCTTTTTCAACACATGCCAAGCAATTGAACTTTACAACTCAGTTACTTAGAGACTCTAAATAACATTTATTTTATTTGAAAAGTTGAAGGAATTGCCACTATAACATCATTAAAACAATTGCAATTTAAATGGACTAACTGAATGCATATGATTTCGATTATTCTTTTATCATACTTGTTATAAAAAACTATTAAATCCTCTAAATATATAATTAGGTCATTTGACTTGTTAGGTATTCTTGAGCTCATTATGGAATAAGGAGAAGGATCGAAGATATATTACGTGAGTATAACAATATACATTTATTGAAATATAAGTTGAGATACCTGAAACATTTTTATCTCCTTGTCTCTATTCAATCTTTCATTTCCAAGTGGCTTTAACCCCTCTCTAAAGATTATTGAAAGATAATTGTTCGTGCGTGCAGTCAAGCAGTCAGTCATATATACCTGAGCCAATTTAATTAAATGTTTTCATTGCTAAGTAACAAAGTTGTCAAA
>ARYC01009166.1:0-19149 GCA_000711775.1 Oxytricha trifallax | reverse complement strand
CAAGCTGTACTCGATGCAGTTGAGGCCTTACCCTCATTCACCTATACTCCGATCGCAATCGCGAAGCAGCAAGCCATCCAGCGGTTCGGGTCTTACGGGCTCTTGGCTCGAAATCTCTCAATCACCAAGGAATCCACTAAGAGATAGCAATTTTCGATGAGCTTTGTGGCAGCCATCACCAAGGACCAGCTGATCTCTAGCCAACAATTGAGGGGGCCTTCGATGCGATGCTGTTCGAGAACTTCCTCTATCACACCCTGCGCCAGCTGCGCACAGACAAGGATCTCGCCCAGAAGAAGATCGTGCTGCTCATGGACAACGCAGTCATTCACAAGTATTCAGAAGTGCTGGAGACTGCTAGGAAGTTCAAGGTGCCTGTCCTCTTCAATGCAGAGTACTCACCCTGGCTTAACCCGAGCAGTTGTTCTCCTACATCAAGAGGCACCTCCGATAAGAGCAAGCTGACAGCAAGTAAGCATACTATACCTAACTTTTCATAGGATTCACCTGGTGAAGCGGCTCTCGCCAGATTCTGAAGGCAATGACCAAGACAGACGTCAACAAGCTCTGGGCTTTCAGTGTGAAGCAGTGGTGCAGCACCATCAAGCATGGATTTGTGTGAGAATGATATGAAAGACGATGAGTTGGAGTGCAGGGACTATAGAAGCAACCAATATAACCATTAACTGCACTTGAATCGTCAAATTTATTGATTAAAAGCCCCCTTATTACATATCACACTTTTAATTTTTAATTTTAACTAATCAAACCAAAAATCCAAAAACCTCTCTCATTTTCGCTCATTCAAATGGCCATTTTGGCTCCTCCTCCACTAAAGCTGCCGAATTTGGTGCTCAAACAGTCGAGCAGGACTTGAAAGTTGCTGAGTTGGGGGTTTTAAAACATGGAGAATACGGAAAGGTCCCTAATTTGACAAAACACTCATCAAGCAACGAGATATTGATCATTTATGATGATTCCACTCTCAATCACGAGAATTCGGTCAAAGATTTCAATGACTGCCAATCATTTTCAAAGTTGTCCAGAAAAAATGACTATTGGTTACTGAACTAGTGAATCAAAGTCAAAACCCCTTGTTGCTTCTTTAAAATGAGGAATATCAGCTAATATCTCTATAAATCGACAATATTCAGCTATAAGTGTTAGAATACAAACGAAATCTAAAGTTGGTTAAAATTAATATATTAAAATAAATTCTTGATTAATTTCTACAATTTCCTATTTTTATCTATTTTAGCAATATAATGACATAAAAATGAATGAAATAACCTAAATCAATAAAACAAAATAATCATTAATATCTAACCATTTTGTCAACACTTCTAAAAGATGGATAATCTCTTTTTATCTATCAAAAATTCTCATTTGTGAAGTTCTCAAAAACAAATGCGTGAAATTAAGAATGCGCATAAGTGTAAAGCAGTAAATGGGGTATTGTGGTAAACATGCATTCAATTTAAACCATGATTTATGTTCTTTCATGTTCATTTATAGAGTGTTTAATTCATTTTAAATAAATTCATTCACGAACATCTTATAAAATGGTGCATTTGATTTTCATTAAGCAAAAAAAGTTCAATCTCTATTGTGAGAAATTTCGCTAGCTTCTTGTCACCAGAGAAGCTGATGGAAAAACAAATTAATGTTGAGAATTTGATTTTAATTAGGGCCTCGCTTCTTATTATAACCGAATGGTTGAGGAAGCAAACTTAATAATATAACAAAGCTTTACGAAGAATCAAACATTTCTATGATGATGATCGACTTGCTATTTTAGATTTGAGTGAAGAATCATTCAGCATTTAAATTTTATTAAAATATAAGCACTCACTTGCAGCTTACAATCTAATTACAGCTTATTTAGAAATCCAAAAATAAATGACTGCAACTCTTAAACTTATAATTGACGACCTTTTCCAAACAGCGTCTCCAATATATATTTTACAAATCAACTAAATTAATAATTATTTTGAACACGGTGAAACGATAGGATGCATCTGAGAGGAAAATGTAATACGTAGAGAAGTTTGTAGTTTGGATATAATTATTAAATTATAAGATCTTTATATATTATTCAACGATTTTATCGATTTAAGGCTAATATTTTATTTTTTAAGCCAATTTCTTTAAGCATTTTTTTTAGAATTGCATGCATGACTATCCTTACCTTTTAGACATATATTTTAATATTACTATAACTTTTGTTCCAAAGCTTATTATAAATTATTGAATATTTAAACAGCTTTATAAGCTTGAATTAAATCCATTTTTTGGTTATAGTTCACTGCTTCAACTATTTATGTAATATATATTTTCTTTATAAAATGCTTCATTAAAGTCAATTTTTTCTTAATGCAATTTACTACCTTGTTAGATATAATATATTTTTTTAGAATGTTTGCTGTAGATTAAGCAGAGATGCTTAGCTCAGGGAATTGGCGATGAAACATCACAGCTCTTTATGCTAGAGATAAATTTGTCCAGTTTTTTAGAGTCTTGTCATTAATGAGATATTTAATTTGATGATGCTAAAATTACAAAAGCCTATTAGGATTAGAATTAAGCTAATATTTCTTGAAATTCAAATATAATAGTCAGTGAGACCAAACAATAGCAAAAGGTTTATGAAGTAGTTTTGCTTTAGTAATGTTATTATGAATAGGTTTGAGCTGTTTACTTTAATCATTCCAACCATAACGCATTTTAAACAGTAATTCTATATAATCACTTTCTTAAACTTACTCCAAACCACGTATATAATCACTTAAATTACTTATATTTAAATCATGAACCGACATAATCCTTATTAAAACTCTAATAAATATTTGCATTAATTGGAGCTCTTTTATCAATGAAAAAACTCATCAACATGATGGGTTTGGGGTTTATTGTAACTGCTCAAATTTTACTGAAATTATTGAGATTCACCTAGAATTAATCTGAATCAAATACACAGAAAAAAGATGGAGGACCTTTTCCAGGTTTCAAAGTTTTATTTCCATTTTTATAAAATACCTCCATAAAATTCCGTCTAATAATATTGATTTATTGGTGTGGTGCTCCTAATTTATTTAAACCTATGTTAAATTAAATTTATTAATTTCATAAGACCACGCAAGAACTATGAAACTATGCTCTTACTCGAGTTTACAAAGATAATTTAAACAATTAGTATAATTATTAATATTAGTTTATTAAATGAGCTGCAAGGCAACTTCCTAAAAAAATCGGAATTACCTGACATTCGGCTAAAATTTAAAGATTTACCAATTTTTAGAAATAAAAATATATAAAGAGCTTTAAATATCAATAATTTATAATCATAAATAATAAGTATTAGTAGATTAATGTTACCCTAACTCTGAGTTGATAAATAAGTGTTTCCATTCCTAAGAACATTTCTCCAAAAATTAGTCTAGAATTGATGATATCTTATATTCATCACTTTCTAGTGATCTCTTCAAAATTGCAATCTTTATTCTTTCATTTTCATCTCCATTTTTTAATTCTATATATAGATAATAGAGAGATAGTTTGAATATGTTCTGAATTTTATATAAATTTAAATCCTACCAAAGCGAGAAATTTTTTATAGATTTTTCTCGCTTTGGTAGGCTAATAAACATTTAAAAAATAATCTTGATTTCACATATTTTAAAATTAGGTATAATTAATAAATAAGATTGATTTATATAAAATGTGATTAATTTTTAAAAGTTTCTGATGCATTTATATATTATTAATTATTTAATAATCAAAGGTGTTTTACTTAAAATAATTGCTTTTTAATTAATCTATTATGCTTGTAAATTTATAAATCAGAAAAATATTAAAAGTTAAAGCATTTATAAAAAAATTACTTTTTATAATTGTTATGCCTTATATATGAATAAATAAATAATCTATCTCTTAATTTTATGCATTTATCACCCTACCAAAGTGAGAAAAATTGATAAAAAAATTCTCGCTTTGGTAGGTTTAAAATTAGAAGAAAAAAAATGAGAATATATGAGAAATTTAGGATATATGCGAGCGAATAAACTGGCAAAAATAGAAGATTTAGACTAATTGCAAGAGTTTTGGGTTATGAAGATGCTGCCGTAGCTCCGGACAGATTAAATTGGTTGTTTTTATTTCTGAAAATCAGCAGCTACCTAAAAATGCTTCCTGCTTGATCTCAAAGATTCAGAGTAACGGTAATGTTTTGATTTTTAAGAATATTTATTATAAAAATATTAGATATTAAGCACTTTATGTATTTTTATTTCTAAAAATTGGCAAATCTTTAAATTTTAGCCGATTAGCCAGCAAAAAATTTATTTCATGATTCAAAGGAAACATGAGAGTTGCGATTTTTCTATTTATTATGAACCTGAAATTGTATAAACTGATGTCTTAAATTTCTAATAGTAGTTTAATTGTTAAATAGAAATATAGAGCTATGAAATTTAATGCGAAGCACTGATAAAAATAGTTGAAGAAAAGGAAGAGATTTAAGATTGAATAATGAAACATTTTTTATGAATATATGTGAGATGAACTTCGCTTATATATCAGTTCTGAACTTTCATATTTTAAATCAGCATTTTTAAAAGCACATGCTCTATCTTAAGCATGATAAAATAGATGGGGAGTATATCTCCCCTCTCTGTAATAAGCAATAAAATCATTCAAGGGATCTTAAGGTTCAACTATAAAGCATCATCTAAAGAAGTTTGTACTTTAGTAACTAATTAAGAATCAGAATAAACTCATAAAGCAGTGAAAAACTTTTCTGCTTCAGAAATAGTAAAAATCACTCTAAGAATGCAAGCATTATAGCTTCCAATATTGAATAAAAGTGACCTTGAGGAGTGTGAAGAAAGTTTTCATGTAAATAAGGATAAGTTTGAGAAAAGGTCTTAAATGAAAAGCAGTTTGCCTACAAGATCTATCAATTCAATTACTTCTAATGGGATGAGAAATTTAAAATAGAATTTCTCAATAAAGATTTTCATCGCTATCTATTACAACAATTTGAGGAGCTCATAGTAACTCATCTTGATATTGAAGTTGGTTTTAAACTGCCAACGTTTTGAGGCTTGAAAAGTATTTTTTTTTAGCAATACTCTGTGAAGAGAAAAATGAATTGAAAACTTATGATGTCGTATTTGCAGAGATTCTAAACTATCCAGACATCTCAGTAACTAATTTATATGATGATGCAATAAATGACCTTGAGATTTCGCGGAACCTGTTCACTAAGAATTAGTTGCCAAAATATACTTCCGGAAAGGGCCTAAATCTTTGGCATTTTTGTATAATCAAAGGTTATAGTTGAAATAAAATATTCAAGAATCGTAAAAATAGAGGAGCAATATCTCTTCAGAGACAATAGGAGACAAGGCATCAAAATGAGAGCTAGCTATCATAACTGCCAAAGCATCATCATGCATCAAGGAAGATTTGAAGTTTAACTCATTTAACAAATCTGGAACTAGCATATTCTTGATGAAGAATAGAGCAACTTTACAAGAGTATAAGTAGTAGACAACTAGGCAAGAAACAATGACATGAGTGAAAAAGTTGCCGCAGGCCTCTAGAAGACCGACGTCTCACAATCCGAACCAGTTCCCTTCCCCCGTGTTAATTGTTGCATGGGTTGGGGACAGAAAAACAGGGGTCTGACGAGATCAAGCACGAGTTTGGGTAAAATTTATATTCTCCAGGTAGGTCTGGTTTCCAGGTACTAGGTCGAGATACACACTTATTTTGAGCTAAAAACTAACTAACTAAAGTAGTAGACAAAGAATGAGGTTAGCATGAGACTTGATTCAAATATTCACCGCCAGAGTAACTAAACATAGATGGTGGCGGTGTCATCATGATAAAATATATATGAGGAAGAGGAAGAAAAGAAAGAGAAAACAGCTCTCTCGAAAGAATTTCGAATTTGTGACTCTGAAACTTATTAATATTCATTCACTCTTCGTTCTTATAAACACTTTAAACTCAACTATTTTTTCACTCGGTTTATTTATTTTTAAATAAAATCTACAGTGCATATGTCAAATATGGGGATATACTAGAATTAAAAATGCTTAATTAAGCAGAAGAATTACGAATAAGAGACAGGAATTAGCTACCATTAAATTATACATAAGATTTGTAAACTAATGAGAGTATTAAAATAAATAAAGCGATAACGTGAAATTAATTTTAAATTCAGAAAGAATATTATTATTAACTTAATACAAATATTAAAACTCATGATGTGCTTCTTTATAGATATATACAAGATTTGTATAATTTATCAACACAAAAAACTGAATTAATCAAATTATATAAAATCATATTAAAAAATAATTAATTTAAGTTTTTAATTTTTAAAAAATAGGATAACTGTTAAATCCAAAAGTATGTTTATGCTTTAGATTACTATAATAAGAAAAAGACTTATCAAGCATTTTGAGGAAAAGATAAAAATTTATTTTAAGGTAAAAAATAAACAAGAAAGGCCTAACCTAATACAGTAAAAACAAACGCTAATTGCTCATACTCATTTTTATCGTTAAGTATGATTCATTTCATGTTTATCCTCCAGCTCTTATACAATTCAATAAAATTATGTTTACCCTCTTATTTATATAAATTTGTTTCACACCAATTAATTTTTATAAGCCAAAAAATCTATAAATTTTTTTATTACAATTTAATTATTTAGTGCAATTACAATATGATATTATTAAATTATTCTACAAGTTTAAAATGTTTTATTTTGCTAAATTAAATCAGTTCCTTTTAAATGTAAAATCCTACTTCGATTAACATTAAAAAAATGAATGTATAAAGAACCAGAAGATAATAATCTTATTCTTTTGAAAGTTTTTCATGATGCAATAAATAGATTTTTATAATGATATTTTTATCACTGTCTACAATTATGATCATTACAATTTGTTCATGATTTTGAGTAAAATTATATTATTCTACCTATTTAATTTGATTCCTCAGTTTTGCAATGAAAAATTATATAAATAAAATATTTTGTCAAAGTCATGCAATGGGTGAAAGCAATTCTATTAGTAACACTTAATACCAATTAATGAGGCTGGAGTCTGACTTGTGAAGAAGTCCCAATCTCCACACCAGGAAAGAAATAGAAATGAAACAAAGGAGGAAAAATGACGAGATAGCAGAAAAATCAGAAGGGAAAAAATCCAAAATTAAAGTTGAAGAAATTGAAGACAGAGACTACTTTAAAAAGGTGCATGAAAGGATTAGTACCTAAACACTAATTATTACTGAGAGGTCTCCGAGTTCGCGAATTCAGCTATTTACTAATAATATTTAAATATTATTAATTCTCTTAACTAAACTGCATGAAACTGAATAACAAATCTATACTATGTTATACCAATTATACATAGATTCAAATTAATAACCTATCACAAAATAAAATTTATCAAATAATTCTATTAATAGAGCTTTAAATTAAAGAAAGGTAAAAAATTGACTTTAATTGTTTCTAATTCAATAAAAAATAGTAAATTGTTAAACTCTAGTTGTTTTTCTCTTATAAAAAATAAGAATTATCCTTCCTCATATTTTATTGATTATTAGATTATGTTATTTATTACTGAATATAGATAAAAGTAAAAAAACTTATATATTTATATTAAATTAAAAATTTTAATGTGAAAATTCGATTTATTATTCTTTTCAATTATTTTATTTTTGGCTTATTTTGAAGAATTGGTTTTTATATATTTTTTATTATTAATTTATGAATAAAAGTCATAATAATTTTTGGGATTTTAAGGAGAGAGTATTGGGCAGATGATTTATGCTTAATAAGATTTATGATTAATAAAAAATAAAATAATGAGAATTACTTTTGTACACAATTGTTATCAATACCCAAGAAATTTTTAATAAATAAGTATCTAAATAAAATGACACCATTTATTTGAATTATTAAACCATTATACATTGCTAAACTAATGAAATAGATTGACTAATCTATATAAATAATTGTTTGAGATAAAAACAATGAATTGGATAAATATGTTATAATAATTCAGATAAAAGCAATAAATAAGAATACAGTACAATATATAAGGGAATAAAGAAAGAATAACATGAAAAGATAAACAAAGTAAAGATATGCAAGATGGAAAGATTTAGGTGTGCCTTTCATCAAATTCAAAACCTAAAATTAAAATTTGAGATGTTCAAGATTCAAACATCCAATCTGAAAGATAGTGATATATCTTTATATAATGAATGAATAAATATATATTTAGAAAAATTATAGTTTGAAAACCATTAGTGGCAGAAGTTAAAATATCGTCATTATTTATAATTAACTTTCTTAAAATACTAAATTTTGATGAAAAATTTTCCATCTTTACTCGCTTGAATTCATGAATCTTAAAATTCCATATTCAATATCATAGTTCCAAAAGGATCTGCCTTTAAATTATTTTTTATTTTTAGAGTGCCTAAATTTGAATTCTTATTGATGTTTTTTAGGAAAATCAACATATTATTAAAATAAGAACGTTGTTCTTGATCCTCCAAGATTAAACGTAAATCGATCATGAATTTGTCAACATTAGTTTAGATTAAGTCAGGTATTTCTTTAAAAAAGTTCAAGAAAATATCCAAAAAAAATTATAAAACAGGACAGTTATTGAAATAAATGTCTTGCTAGATGATCATTGAAAAGTCTGTCCAGTATGAGCATTAAATTAAATATGATAATAATAATAAAAAATAAATAAAATAGATAATTAAGATCAAGAACCTTCAAACTTAAAGATCAGACTTGAAGAATGATAAATTTTTTGAAATTATACTTAATGATTGATCATAAAAACATTCATGAAAGGTACATTGTGTCATATTGTGAAGAGTAAGTGTTGAAAATAACATTTAAAAATGATTAGGAGAATGACGAGGAAGGTAACATAACCAGAATATATAGCTTAAGAATAATAGAATTGATATTTTTTTTATAAGATAATTAAAATATATAAAAATTAGTAAGTTTTTAGATGCAGTTTTTTGTGTTTGAAAAAATAAGTCAAGATATAAAACGCACTTTTTATTATAAAAAACAAATGCTGAAATTAAATATGGATGAGATTATTAATTTAGATGGTTTAAACTATCTTATATGATGATTTAATGTATGAAGTATTCATTTATTAATATGAATTAGAATTAAAAAATTAGGTAGTCAACAAAATAAAAGTGATTGAATTTGGATGGATAATTTTATATCAAGTTATGCTTCAAAATATTTTGGAAATCTTTATTTATTATAACAAACTTTTGGGGGGGGGAAGTTCCCTGGCAAGTGGGAAATTTCCTGGCAAGTAAATTTTATTATATATATTTTCATGATTTTTCATAACATTATATTTAAATCAATTTTTTTAATTTACCAATTGTTTTATGGATATATTAAACATCCTTTAAGATCTTCAAAAATATAAGTTCATGTAGTTTACTATGAATAACGTTATATAAACATAAATTAGAATCTTATAAGAAAATATTAATATTTATCATAAATCAAAATGCATTTGAAGAGGAATATTAATGTTTAAAGAGATAAATATTAAAAAATTCAGCAGAAATAGACTAATATATCTTCAATCTAATGTAATTTAAATTATTAAAAGTTAATATTAGTTGTTAGAAATAATAACCAACTAAATAAAATGTTGAAAATATAAAAAATAATTTACTTGCCAGGAAACTTCCCTAAAAAATTATTTTTATCATAAAACTGGGCAGGAAACTTCCCCCCCAAACTTTTTATTTCTAAAATAAAAATATTATAAAATAATGTTAATATATTTGAAGAGAAGAATAAATATATATGGAGTATGATAAAGGATGCACTAAGAGAAGTAGGAATATTAGTATTAAGTCAAATAGTACTGTAGATTTTAGAATTTGTCTTGTAATAATTTTTTTAAAACAATTATTAATAAAGAAAGGAAAAAATTTATAGACCATGGGTAATTTATTCATACGTTCAGAGACCGTTTTAAATTTTGTTAGTTTTCCACCAATACCATCTCTCTAGATTATACGCATACTCTTTTTGTTTAGGGACATCTAGAATTCTGTTTGAACTTATGATAAATCTAATAAGAATCAGAATTTGTACTAAATTGCCTTTTGAAGTAGGTTTTATCCACAAATTCAAGATCAGGAATCACTATCAGGCTACAAAAAATTCTTAAAAACTTAAGGCTAATTTTTTTCTAGATTTTGATAACTTTATTAGGGAATCTAAAATGCTTTAAAGAAGGATGGCAGCTATAGCAGCAAGAAAAAAATTAATCAAAACTAAATTCAAAGATTAGTTATAACTTTAAACAAGCCAAGTAGACTCTACCAGATAATAACAATATAATAGACATTGAAACAAAAAAGAATTATTGTCTATAATTTAAATATGTAATAGAAAAGCATCATTAAACTTTAAACACTCAAAATTGAAATAAAAATATCACATATTTCGTGCTTTAAATATAAATTAAAAATCATCTTTTTCGTTAACATCCTTTTTTTTGATTAGCTTTATGCTTTTTGGCAGAGAAACAGGCTTGAAAGATATCGTTAAATGTTAGTTGAAATAAAACTCTTGATTTTGTTTTGAATTTCTATTTAACAGAAAAGTGCATTTTTTTCTATTATCACAATCTCTATAAAATACTGATCTACTTTCTAGCATCATGAGCTAAAATATTAAATTGTCAAAATTGAAGGAAAAATAATCTTTATTTAAAACTTTCAAACATATCTCAATAGAAAAGTTTTGCTTTAATTTATTTAAAATACTCTTACTTAAGTTTATAATTTTCATATTCCAAATATAATCTAATAATCAAACATTTTTTTCACAATTATAATCTATATTCTAATACTAAGAAATATTTATTCGTTTAATTGGAATGGACCTAAAGCCACTTAAGTATTAAATCTTAGGAATTTTTATTATCAATAATAATTCGCACTCTTCTTTGATATAAACTTTTATTGGACATATTACTTTTTGGATATTTTATATAAAGCTTATGCAAATATTAATAGGATTAGACTTTAAAGTAATAAATGCTATTATCATGTATTTAATGATTAAAATCAAATAAATTTAACATATCACTGTTTAATACTAAAGTCAAACCATTAATCTTAGTCGTGACGTAGACGTATCTGAGTGAGTTGACGTGGCAATTCCGTGACGTGGCAGTCATGAAGTGGAAAACTCCGAAAAAACAAATCTCGCTATCATCTAGTCTCTTCATAAAATCAAGAAGTCAACAGGTTATAACCCGGGGAAAGAGCTCGTAGAATTCAACCAGAGTGACAGAAGTTGGAGAAAAACACTTACCGATCTCACCGCTGCTGGGAAACGTAATCCCTAGCCTTTCGCTGTGTTAGCTTCAGTACCCTAACCCGGTGTGGGAGAAAAATCCTTATCGTTGGCTCATTGGTTTTGTCTTCTCACTTTTGAAGGCAGAGCTTACCTTCATCCTGCTTTCTATTACCTAGGAAACTGAACTCAAGCCAGGTAACTCATCTAATGCAGGGAAATCTTAGGATCTAGTTCATTCGAAGAGTGTACGCTGACAGATTGAACCCCGCCGACTGGTCCCTCATGCTTTGCGCCCAGCAACCTTCTACCTGCTCTCGGTATGCCTTAGTGTAGTAGAAAGCTCTATCAGAAAGTCCCAAGTGAGGTTGGCCTCACCTAGCAATTAACTTTTTAATTTAATAATGCTATTATCATAAAAAGTCAATTTAATAATTATTAATAATATTTTATTAATAATTAAGGATGGGAAGCATTTTGATTTCTTTTCATTTACTAATTTTTAATCTTCTTAATATCTTTATTCGATCTATTTACATGGAGCTTCATGTATTTTAAAAAGTGTCAAAATAGTTGAATAATGAATATATATATATAAGAAGTTTTATTTCTAAATAGATAGAATCAGTTTTTTTCTCTATAAAAATATTTAATAATAGGTTCATCAACATTGACATTATTTCTTTGTATTTTTCAAAATTACAAATCTCAATAAATTTTATCAGCACAACTTTCCTAAATAATAAATATAATAAAATGATCACATATATATGGACATTTACATTTATGATTAATAATAAAAATTTGATGATTCAATAAGTTGATTAACAAGAATGAGCAATTATCTTTAAAAGTAAATTTTTAATTTTAATGAAAAACTAAATGAATATAGACTAAATACTCTTATTTTAAAATGGGATGGAATGGAGATAAAACCTAAAATCACTATTAATAGAGTATAATCGAAATGAGAGGATAACAGAGATAAAATGCAAAAAGACAATAAATTTATAGAATATCAAATCAAAATTGAGGTATGTAATACTAATTGTAAATGTTTTATATCTTAATGATTTATAATTTGTTAACTATTAATTATTTTATCATAAATGGAATAATTACTTTTTTATTTGTTCCACTCCTCCGATTTGGGTTTATTTTCTATGAGTGAATTTGAGTTGTTGATGTAGTTGATTGACTCATAGAAAATAAACCGAAATCGGAGGAGTGAACAATTAAAAAAGTAATTATTCATTATGATAAATAATGATAGTTAACATATTATTATGCATTACTATTTAAAACTTTTTAATTAGTATTTCATACCTCAATTTGATTTGAATTCTATAAATTTATTGTCTTTTTTTATTTATCTCTATTATCCTCTCATTTCGATTATACTTTATTAATAGTGTTGATTAATCATTATTTTTTCTTTAACATTCAAAAATATATTTATTCTTTTAAAAGTATTTTCTTAATAATCCATCTTAAACACATAGGCATACCTTGAATTATTAAATAGATTACGATGAAATTTGTAAATATTTTCCAAGTATAAACAGAGACACGGAAATATATTTCAATATCTGAATTATCGATAAGAAACTATACACCAAATACAATCTTACATCTAAGTTTGTTCACTTAAACAGTGAAAATCTGAAAATCTAATTCCTAAAGAAATTTAAATATCAAATAGATTCCAGTAAGTAAATAAGTGCTTTAAATGCAGTATTATCTCATTTTCACCATATCTCTTGAATAATCTTATACTAAGTATGGTTATTTATCAAGTTTAAAAACTTCAAGAAATTTATCATTCTTCAAGTCCTATCTTCAAGTTTGAAGATAAGTGATCAAAAGTTTAAATTTTATTTATTTTTTTAAATATTAATTTATATTCTATATAAGTTCTCTATCAGGACAAACATTTCAATGATTGCTTCGCTAGAGAAATATTTTAATAATTGACCCATTTATAATTTATTTGATTATATTCTTGAACTTTTTCTAGACATACCTTGAATTAATTTATAGTAGTGTTGATCAATTCTTGATAGATTTAAGTTTATTCTTAGAGGATCCAGAACAATCTTCTTTTTTTCTAAAAAAAATAAATTTTCCCTTAAAAAAGATGACTCAGGATTCAAATTTAAGCACCTCAAAAATTCAAAAGTGGTTGAAGACAGATCTTTTAGGAAAAACAAAAATGAAAATACATTTTTGAGACTCATGAATTTAAGTAAGTAAAGATGAAAAAAAAGTTATAAAAATTTAATATATTAAAAAAGTTAATTATAAACTGGACAGTTGCTCTAACAACTGCCCCGAATGATCTTCAAGCTATAATTATTATAAAATTATACTTATTCATAAATCATGGGTTGATATATAACTCTATTTTAGAGTTGTTGTAGAAAACTCAAACTTTTATTAAGGTTTTGCTATTGATGATTACAACAATTCGATTTATTTCTTTTTAAAATTTCTTAATCTTTTGTATTTTATCAATTATAAGATTTTTTAAAAATTAATTAGGAATAAAAATCTAATAACTGTTCATTTGATTAATTCATCATCTAAGTTTATCAAACATTAACATTATATAAAGAAATGAGATATACTATATGTTTTGCCTTTCAGACTTTTACATCATTTAACTATGATACCTCACATCTAAGATCGATGGGTAGATTAAGTATTAGACAGTGAATAATAAATTAATTTAGATTACTCATTAACCTGCTAGGGGATTATAAACTCTGCCATTATTTCATTAAAATAGAAGATATAAAAAAGACTCAAAAATATTAACCTAAGAATTGAATTATAACTAAATATTATATATGATTTTAGCAAAAGTAACATATACTAAAGAAAAATTTTATTTATTAAATATTTCACTCCCCTAACAAAAATGTACCAAGATTGCTACACAAATTTGATGATATAAAATAGTTAAATAGAAAGAATAAAATCAGACTTTGTAATATAATTGATAGCTTTTCAATAAAATTGGGAAAAGTTAAAAATTAATAATAATGATATAAAATTTATGATGATCCTACTAGAAAATCATTAATAACCAAAGGAAAGTAACCAAATTAAGAGTTAACTTTTTAAAAATTTGATTTTATAAATATAGTTGTAAGCATGGAAGAATTAATAAAAATGTTAATAGTAGTGACAAAGTCAAAAAATTCTAATGAATAAAGTAATTAGCAACAACCTAAAGTGCGACAAAGGAATAGCAAAAATAAATGAATGAGATATAGAAGTATATATAAGGGTCATATAAAATTTTTTCATCAAATCTTTTATTTTATACCTCTTCTTTTGCCTTTGTTGCATAATAGTCTCTTTCCTTTTCTTTCTTGTTGATTTCATTTTTGTATTCATTTAGAGGTTTGATATTTTTTCATTCGTTGCCTTGCTCCTTGAATTTGAAACTTTAGTAAAGGCTTTTAATTATAAAAGAGAAAATTGTATATTTTTAAATTGAAACTTTCATTCTGATGGTAATCATTTAGACTAGATCAGATTTGATAAAGTTTGCTTGTTTTTAGAGGCAATTTATGAATATTAAACTTTATTTGGATGTTAAGTTTTTAAAAGAAATTTAATGACTCAATAAAAACCCCAAAATCCTTTTAGTAATTGATTGAGTTTTTTAATTATAAAAGGCTGCAAAAGCAATTAGAGCATATTTTATTATGGTTTTAATCAGGTAAAATTTCATGTAAATTAGAGAATGTATCAAAGGATTTTATTTTAAATATTCTCTCAAACTGTACCTAGATAAAATGAACTAATTTCCTTAAATTTAATATATCATTACCAACTTAATATTCAATTTATGGTTAGTAGTTTCATGGATTGCTTTTGGAATTATTTACTGAACCATTTCTTTCATTTACCTTTTATCTTGTTCTGCTCTAGATGCTGCTGTATTCTTTGTTTTGAATCCTTTTCTCCTTTACAGCTGTAGAAATTCATTTCTTCGCAATTGCATTTATAATTATTATTGCGCTAGAGATACCAGTATCACACTTTTTATCGCCATCCCTGTATCTTCTCCCCCATGTAATATCCAAAAGTGGCCTGAACATTCAAACTTGGAGCCTTAATTCTTAAGATCTATTTTACCACTCTGAGTAGTTAAAAATTATAGCATATTATTTTCAGACTGAAAATCTCTTTGTATTTATCTTAAATTTTACAGATACTCAATGCCATTTGGGCTAATTGTTAGAATTAAAGTTAGCTAGTTTGGAATCTATTAATTTTGAATATCGTTTTTAACTACATTGAGTAAAAATTTAAATATTTACCAGATATTAGAAATTAATAGCTTTTTCATTATAGTATTAAATTATTATTTTATTAATTAAATAATTAAAAGCGCATTTTTTTCCTAACGGTATATTTATTTGGGATAGAGTGGGGTTTAGTGTGAATAAATTTATATTTTTAATTATGATTAAAAATTACATTTCATTTTTTTAAAATAACATTATCATTTATTAAGATAATTATTATCTTAGTTTGATTACATTTCTTAGTTAAAAAATAATTCATTTTAAAGTTTCTTCAGCATTTATTATTAAAAACATGTTTTATTTAAATAATTTACTTATTAATTAATTCATAATTTATTTTTAGAAAATGAAATGTCGTTTTTAATCATAATTAAAAATATAAAATTCACACTATACCGCACTCTATCTCAAATTTATATACCGTTAGGGATAGAGTGCGGTTTTAATTATTTAATTATTGAAATTATAATTAAATTCTATAATGAAAAAGTTATTAATTTTAATATCTGGTAAATATTTCTATTTTACTCTGTTGGCGCAAAACACAATTGTCTGAGGTAATGATATATCTTATATTTTAGTTAAAACTTAGAATTGAAAATATGATATTTTAAAATTCCAAATCTCACATTAAGAGCATTTTAATTTCAAGAGTAATCCATAAAAACACTGTCTTCAGGGGTATTTTATATTAATTAAAAATATTCTAATACTTAAACAAACTTTAAAAATGAAACTGTTTAATTTACTATAATTTTCTGATTTAATATAACTAATTCCTTAAGGATATCTGATTAATTTCATTTTTTTAAAAAGATTTTATAAAGATTCCTGAACTTATTAATGTGGTAAAAAGTTTGATAAGAATAAAAAAAGAACACTGTTCTTATACTTTTTAGATTTATCATAATCCTTTAAAATATAGATATATTGATAAAATATTTAAAATATAGAAAAATAAGGATAGAAAATATCTGATTTTTTAAATCCTCTTGAGTCATTGTTTTTAAGAATGACTCTTAAACATAATGATAAAAATATTTTGATATTATTTTATAAAAATTATATTGAAATATGAAAAAGGAAAGAATTTAAAATCAAGAGTTCTTCTTGCTCAATTGACATATAATTAGATTTTAATATGCTGCATCAATGATAAATGTCATATTTTATAAAGGAATACAAAAGGCTACATAACCATAGTCAAGCATAATGCATCTAGCTTAATTATAAATCTACTCTGTCTATTTTTTGTCTTAGTGAGTGCTTGGTACTCATTAAAAAATTCCATTTAAAATTTGTCACTCGCAATTAGAGTAGTTGAATGGATAAATCTCGTATGAAAACTACTTATCACTATGACCTTTTTCTCGAAAATATCTTCATGAATAAGATAACTTTCTTTAAATTCTTTTAGGTCAATTTTACTCAATATTGGAAGCCTCATGCTTACATCCAAAGATTGATTTTTGCTATTTCTGAACAATGAGGTTTCACACTGCTTGAATGAGTTTATTCTCTTTCTTAACTCGTTGCTCTAAAGAGTCTAAGATATCTCTGCATATTTCTTTAAAGAAAGATCTCACTAGTCTCATGATCTATAACTTTTAACTGCCTGCGATGATGCTTCTCTTGTTAAACTTCAAGATCACTTGAATAATTGTATTGCTTATTGTAGAAAGGGCAGTAACACTCCCCATCAATTTTATAATACTTATGATTTAGGTTGGGCTTGCTAAATGCTGATCGAATATATAAAGCTTTTGACCTGATTTATTAGTTAAATTCATTTCATAGTTTTCACAAAAATATTTCATCTTACTTTCTAATTCTCTTCCTCCACTTAAGCAATTTAATTGGTACTTCGCATTGAATTTTTTAGTTCTGAATTTCTATTTAACATTTGAATTATTTAAAAGTTAAAGTCCTCAGGTAATAATAATAATAATGTGATCACATTGAGGTCTCTAGGGACCCCCGATCAAATATATGTTTAATATATATAAGGGACAAGCCCTTTTATAAGTTCAAGTGTTTTAGTTAATTTGGGCATTAACTACTTCACTAAAAATTCTTAATTTCTTCTTCTCTTTCATCTTCTGGAGCCATTTCTTTTTCTTTCTCTGTCTAATTTTGACTTGAAAGGAGGGCTCCTTAATAGTTGGAAGAGATAGACCAACGTGAAATTTTTCTAAGGAACATTGTTATTTTTTGTTGGTGAGAAGTACTCTCTCCTAGATGCTTCTTATTTATAGCTCTCCTTAATAAATGGAGCTAAGTTAATTTAAGAGTTATATCTCCCATTGTTAGAACAATTGGTTCTCTCATGTGTTTTTGGAGTCAATGAATCTTTATAGTAGTTTAAATATTATATCGTGCTATGTAATTTGGAGCAAGACCTCAGGTAATAGTGTTTCAGGTTTATATTTGAAGGGCATCTAAAACTTATGTTTTTCTTGCACATGAAAAAATCTTTGCTGCTAATGCCATCTGATTTTCTTAGGAATTTGCCACCCCTTAAATAAACTAATATTAATAAATATACAATCCTGCTAGTACTCGAGTAAGAGCATAGTAAAAATAGTTTATGCATGGTCTAATAAAATCAAAATGAGATGCGTAGTTTTTAATTTCTAAACTTAAGAAATAATTTATTCATCCATTTTAATAATTAAAATGCACATAAATGTATTTTGTGATGTTAGGTGGAGCATATAATAAAATTTTTGTAAATTTATTAGGGGAAATTTAAATTTAACGATTCAATACCACTTTATACATTTTTGAACTTTAATTTAACCTCCCTATTTTGTTTTAAATAAATTATGAGCACCACTCAATAATTTGATTATTATTGGGAGCAATTAAAGCAAGAGAAATTCGATAAAATGGAAGTCAATACTTGAATCTTGAATACAATTTCCTCCAACTTTATATATATATATATATAGTATATATATATATATATATATTAATATATATATATCTATTTACGAAATCTTAGGTGGATCTTCCTATTGATAGAAAATTTAGTATAAACACGATCTTTACAGGATACTTGGTATAGCAAGAGTTTTCATCTATACAACAAACTTAATTGCTAAATTATGCAAATGTTCTTGCCATCTAAGGAGGGAACTAAAATCTCATTCTTAAAGCATTACTAAGTGAAGATAAATAAAATCCTTTAAATCTATTGAAATCAGAATTATTGATGTACCAAACCACCCTTAAATTCCAGTGATAAATTTATATGATTAGTGATCCAGATGTTGCTGTTTATCTTCCAACAAAGCTACAACTCTAAAATAAGTTGCTAAAGATAAGGTATTTTTTAGTACGATTCTTGGAACTCTGAATCCTGAATCCTGAATACTTTAAATTAAGTTGTTTAAGAAACTCACAAAAGAAACTACAGCATATCTAATG
>ARYC01009165.1:0-10086 GCA_000711775.1 Oxytricha trifallax | reverse complement strand
CTCGCTGAGCTTAAGAAGCACCCATTCCTCTCTAGTAAGCTTTGATTCATAACTTTGTAGGGAAACCTCGAACTGGTATATTCCTAATGAAAGAGCATGCGAAGGTTCACAGAGAGAGAAAGTCATAGACTATTTATAAAGTGAGCAAGAGACTTTATAAAGATGTCTAAAAGCCAGAAGAAATGAACATAGATGCAGGAGCTGGCACAAAGAGAAGAAATATGGGTCCAAGCAAGCCATAAGAAGAGGAGAATAAAGAGAAGCCAAACCCCTTTATGGGCTAGTTTAATATGTGAACTCATTCATTCATTTAAATCTAAAACTTATTTATAAACATTCATTCTTTCCTCTCTCGCACAGACTGTTTGTTTTATCTACGCTCACTCTCTTACAGCTGCTTTGAATTAAGTCTACTGTATCGATGGGCAAGTCATGCATAAAATGATACAGCAGCAGCTTCTTGTAGAGAGTCTTGATTTAACTCCAGTAGAATTCAATTCCATTAAACTGTGGGCTGTAGGGAACGTTGTATACAGGAGTTATGTTTAACTCTTCATAAGCTTTCTTAGACTCCTTAGTCTTATGAACTGAGAGGTTATCAACTAACAGGATGATCTCTTGGTTGCTATACTTCTCTCTGAGCTATGTAGGAAACTCTATATACTACTCTCGCTTATTAGAGCGAGGGTGAATAACATAACTCTCTAAGCCTGAATCTTCACTTATACCAGCTAAAATTGCATGGGTACTACCTTCACTTTTTAATCATAGACTTCTATATTATCATACTTCTTATACCAAGACTTATTAATAAAGGTGTTGAATGTAAATACTGCTTCATCAGCGTGTATGAACTTGATGTTATTAGTAATAGCTGTCTGCATTTAATCACATATATAGTTTAAATTATTACTATAAAATGGCACTGTAAAATCAATCACTCTCTTCACTCTATTGACAGTCTTGAAAGTAAAACCATTTCTTCTATAAATGTTGGCTATAGTCTAAGGAGAGATGCGCATATCAGGAAACTTGTGATGAAACATTACAGCTCGCTAGTCTAGAAGAAAGTGTGCCCAATACTTTAAAGTCTTAGAGTCACAGAGGTAGTCAATATGGTGCTGTGAGAACTTTTATTTTCTAGTAGGATGCTTTCAAGTACCAGAATTAAAATGCTAAACAGCTAACATGCAGTGATACCTAACAGTAGAGGCACTCTTGTGTAAGAGCTTTGCTATAGCTGCATAATTCAGTACTGGTTTGACTTAATCTATATTAATACTCGTACCATACCTAAGCTTTAGCAGTAATCTAAATATTTCTCGTCATGTATAGACCCTAAATTTCGCTAATTTCTATTTCTCATTTTGCAAATTGGCCTAATTTCTCTACTAACCCCAATAAGACCCCAACTATACCCTACAAATCAAAGCACTTATAAACCTCACTAAGGGGTTTTGGGGTTTTGAATGTTACTATTGTTATTTTCTGTTTAATTTAAAAATTCTAAAGAAATTTAATAATTAATCAATTAATTTTTGAAATAAGCCTTAATTGAATTAACTTTCAAAAATTATTTCCCTATATTAGATCTATATCGGTTGATATAAATTTTTTCCATAATATATTTTTATTTCTTTTTGAAATAATTAAATTTATTATCTTATGATGAAACAAATTAAATGTTGTTTTTTTTATAACTAAAGCATGTAAAATTTACTTATCTATATAATTAATATTTATTTTAATATTAATTTATTTTATCTATTGATCTTATATTTAAATTTTATTTATCAATATTTACTAATAAGCGTCGAAGATTCAGGCATTTATAAAAATAAATTATAGAAAATTTATTTTTTTATTATTTTAAATTGTTAATGGAATAAAAAACCCTTAACTTACGACAAGCTAATTTATCCATAATTAATGAATCTTGCGCGATCCTTTATTTTAATATAATATAATTTTAGTGTGTAAACTAACTTATTTGTTATGCTTTTTAAAACTTTTTTTGATACTTTTATTCATATAACACCATTTCAATATTTTAAAGTAATTTTTATTATTTTAATACACTATTTCTATCAGTAGATATTGTTAAATCTTAATTAATTTAATTTAAAATAAAAATAGGGGGTGGAAGTTTTCTTCTACCACCATAGATGTTTTTGGCCCCTTCGATTGTTTCCTGTCCACAGCATTAAAATTTATATAATTTGGCAAAAGAAATATTAGAAACATAAAAATCCCAATTTAATTACCCTAGCCATATATTACACAAATTTTTTTAAAAAATAATTTTAAGGTTTATAATATTTTCTTTGTCTGATTATTTATTAAAACAATGTTAAATTAATTTATTTTATAGATAATTAATATTAGAAGCTAGATTATACAATAATTAGATCATAATTTATGAATAAGATTTTAAGAAATTTATAAATATTATTAATTTTATGTATGGAGAAGGAAACTTTACCCCCTCCCAAATAGTATTAACCTAATTAAATTTAATAAATCTTTTTAATATGTCAGTATTTTCAAAGAATTTATTAATTTAATCATATATTTATTTCCACATCAATTTTTAATCTTAATAAATAATTGCAATGAATATTTTGTATATATCAAAGATTTTGGGTTTAAAATACATATGAGATCAAATAGTTAGCTTTTTACATTATTTGGTAACACAAAGCTTTCCAAAGAAAAAATAATGCAGAGTGGAGTGGGTTTGGGATTAACTGTTTCTAGTTTACTTGCTGAATCTATGGGTGGTCGAATGACGTTAGACTGGACAGAGTAAGATAGAGGAACCAAATTTGATTTCTTTATACCTCTCAAATACTAGAGTTAATAAGTTTCTTCACCTTAGGAATAATATTTCACTCAAGAAACAAGAAATAACAGGAATATTTATTAATATTGTAGAAGTAAATTCGAATTTTGAAAATTAATTATAATAAAACTTTAAATGAATCAAAATAGTGACAAAGCTGTCCATTCTTGACGATTTTGGATTTATTCGATATAGAATTCAAAAATAGCTTGACTCTAATATTGGTGGTACAATTTTATTTCATCCAGGCGCTATAAATTAACTTGACTTTAATTTGGGGACATATATTGATGAATTTAGATACATTTAATTAAAGTCAAGTTAACTCTCTCTTGGATAAGTTTAAACTGTACCGCTAATAATTAAGTAAAGCTATTTTAGAATTCTCTATCTAGTAATCCCATGATCGTAAAATATGCAAACTTTAACTGCAAATATTTTGATTTATTGGCAATTTATTTATAATTTTTTTCTCCAGATTCAAATGTATTTCAACATATTAATCGATTTTTTTTCGTATATTAATAATGAAAACTTTAAAAGTACAAACTCCGATGCTTATAATTTCAATAGCAAAGACATTATTGACGATTCCTATCCACAGCTTTTTTAAAAAGTTATTTTATTATTTATATTAGCAAATGAAATTCAACGAATTATAAGAGAACCTAACAGTTATAGAAGGATATCTCTTCATTCGAGACAAATCGAGTGAAGGAACTAAGAGAGAGAAGTAAACAAAAAAGAAATGTAAATCCAAAACTTGTTCAAGCCCCAAAAATAATAACTTCCACAAGAAAATAATTGGAGAAGACAACCAAGATTGGGTATTAAGTGATTAGCAAATCACATAGAATGAGATGGAGATCAGAAAAACCTGAACGAGTTGTATGCAGTTTGAAATTTAGGAAATATTAAAATCTTGGAAATGTAATAAATTACACTTCTTCTTATATCGAGTTATATATTTAAAAGTATATTAATTTACCTTAAGTTATTATTTATCCTATCTCTTTATCTATAGCAAATGAAAGAGGAGTATAAATGTTCTTAAAATGCAACTACAAGAATTTCAAATGAGTTGATCTAATAAGATAGTATGGAAAATTTTGAAAATAGTTCTGATGATTATTAATTTGACACTAGCAACTAAGAATACAAAAATTTCATTAAAAATAATTCAAATTTAAATAAATAAAAAATATAAGAATCTTAAATTCTAATAGTCGATGATAACGTTTTCAATATTAAAAAACATTCATATTTAAAATATTGGTTAATATTATATTGAGATTTATTCATATTAATTTCTAATTTTATTGCGAAGTTATCAAT
Organism: Oxytricha trifallax; assembly: GCA_000711775.1. NCBI lineage: Eukaryota > Ciliophora > Spirotrichea > Sporadotrichida > Oxytrichidae > Oxytricha > Oxytricha trifallax. The sequence continues at coordinate 5,909 of ARYC01009165.1, read as the reverse complement.
TTATGAGAAACAAACTGGTAAACTTCTAAAATGAAGCAAAGTAAAAACAACTCATCAAGGAAAAATTAAAGATAAACTTTTCAGCATATCTTAATGCCTGAATTTATTTTCTAATTAAAGTTTCATCATGATTTCATTATATTTTTATGAATTATAAGCCGTTCAAATGATGCCTTGCAATTATATATTTAAATATAATAATAACTATTAATGATTACCTTAGATGATAATTATATTTACTTTAACTAATATTGAGATCTTATAACTGATGTTATTGCATACTTTTGGACTCAAATCAGACATCGCTTTGAATGGCAAAGAGGCAGTTGATAAAGTCAAATCGAAATTGGACTTGATAAATAAATTAATAAATATTTTCTCTATATAATTTATTCTAATTATCAATTTAAATTTTCAGAAGCTTCCTCCCCAAATATAAAATATTTGAAACTAATAAATACTAATTTAAATAGAATTTTAGAAATTAAAACTTTTATTATGAAAAAAATTGATTATTTGATTAATTTATTTTTCATTCGACACTATTTATTAAAAATTTATGTCATTTCGAAACAAATTATAAAACGCCAAGTCAGTTATTTACAAGATTTGGATGACGTATTAAATTAGATAAGCGTGAATTATAATAAAAATGGATTTGGTTGCTTTAGTAATTTTAAAGAGGGGCCTGTAGCAGAAGTAGTAGAGCCTATTCTACTAAAGCAACCAAAATGACGAGATGCTTTATTTAATTATTATAAATCCTCAAACCTCTATAATTATAATTAAGAATCCCTTAAACCCCACGAATCCATCAGATGAACCAACTGCTCCTTTATTCTAACGCCCCACTCAGCCAGCAAGACGACTCATAGTTGCCTGAAGATCCCTCAGAGGATCTGCTACTTGACCATTTTGATTTCGATGATCTCCTGCTCAGCAAGACAACTTTTAAACAGCGCCTGGGCATTCTCATAGATAACTTAAAGTGCACTGATAGAGGCCGAGAAGCCCTCTGAGGGGTAGTTAGTAGTATCTTGGGCTCGCGCTCCACGCTCTGTTATGGAGCTATTGTCGGAGAGGCTTTGGATTGGGTTTGTAGTATTGAGAAGGAAGATGGCGGCCGCCATATTGGATTTTCTCAGGATGATTCGACACACCACCAAACCTTGGGAAACATGTTCGATCCCACCACGGATGTCTCTTCACCTCTATTAAGGTAAGATTCCACCCTTAGTTGTTCACATCATATGTAGGGAAGGAGGAGCACAACGTAACCTATTACCAAAGATAAGCTATCATATGGCAAGTCCCAGCAATTATCTCAAGAACACCTGCTGTCCAGATACCGTTGGCTCAGGTCATGAGTAGCCAAAGGCACAAGACTCCCTTGTAAAAGCACCTAGCTCTAGTGCATTCCGCCTATTGAAAACTATATTACTCTAGTGCTAAAGTAGTATCAGCATAAACCCTTCTAAATCAGGATTCTTGGCACCCTAGTCTATGACAGTCAAACTGGCCTGTTAGTGGCAGCACTCTACAAGGTCTTAAAGCAATACGGATGCAGCATTCTTTCCACTGCATGGAGATGACTAATTAGGATTCTGAGGTCGAGTGATTTTGAATATTCCAACTAACTGGCGTCATCAGCAAAAGTATTCATCTGATAATCTTTGTCTGGTAAACAGCTGCCTATTCAGTTTTTTGTAACTCACTAGCTCAGGCTGTGCTCTCGATCGAGGCACGATACGACTATGGTGGCTTGCTAAAAACTATCGAATTCGCCTGCCACAAGCTCACTGTAAAATTCAACGATTTGAAAATCCGAATGTGAAGTTCTCCTAAGCTAGACATTCTGATTGCCTCCCACTAACTAAGATCCAATCAAGAATAATGAGACTGTAGACAACATCATGAACCGAGCTGCTGATAGAGGCCAGAGCACCCTTGTCAGTAAGCAAGGAAAAGCAAAGAAAAGAACGCGTCATGAAGAGATTCAAAAAGGACCTGGCTATGCTCATGCAGAGCGCCCCCACCTTACCCTCAGTTCCTGCAGAGATTCAGGGCTGCCCTCACCAAGGACACCCTGGATTCGTTGATGAAGAAAGTATCGAAATTCAGACCAAAGGATGGAGAACGCGAAGAGATCAAGGACCTAGACCGGGAGAAGCAAGAGCAGCTCAAGACCTTGAAAGAGATTGGCGAATTTGTGAAGTGAGTTATATGATATTAAGTTTCAAGTTATTTCATTTTGATTAATTTCTATCGTCTACAAAAAATTGTAAATAATAGCATTGGGTTTTTTTCATATTTTATAAGAGCAAACAAAATGAATTGGCTTGATTTATACAATTTAGAAATTTCAAGATTATTGATTAATTTTATACAAGTCATTTATGAGTTTCACTATTTTAATATAAAATGTTTGTGATTAAAAATCAAAGATCTAATTTAACATATATAAATTAAAGTGGATTATAGAATATTAGAATTCCAGTTAAATAATTTATTAAAATGGCAATTTATTTTCATTTGGAATGGAAAATGATTTACTTTTTATATTTTTGGGGATATTAAACTTCCTTCTTAAATCTTCAATATAATATTTAAAATTGATATATAAACAATAGAACTAGATTTTTGAAATCTCAAGACAAAGTACTCCTTAATAAAAACAATCTTCTTAATTTTTCACCAAAAGCAAATTAAAAAAATAAATATTATAAAATAATCAAAACCTAGTGGACAATTAATAAAAATCGAATAACTAATTTGTCAAAGCATAATCTTTGGACGAAGAATCAAAAATACATCTAAGCAGATTTAGAAAAAGAGAGGATACATTTAAATCTCCAGAACCTCAATTTTAAAAAGTATTATTAATAATAAATTTATTATGAGAATGTTTTATATAAAAAGAAGAAAATTAGATTTAAAATAAAGATTGAATAATAATAATCCCTTGCTATTCACATTAATAGTAGCGCTTTAATGTAGTTTATTTATATATTAAATGTACAGTTTTTAATAAAATTAGAAAGTTAATAAACTATATATAAATTGATAGCTTTAACAGTATTTATATGTGACAACTCGATAAAAGACAGAGATATTGCAAAATAAAATTTTAGAAAAATATAGATGAGTAAAGATTTCTTGCCCTAATTGAGTTCTTAATGATTATTATTGTTGTATCTAACTTTTTGACATCGTTTAGATATATTTGCTCTAAACTTTTTTAAAGGTAGAATCTAAATTAATTGCTTTGCTATATAAAATTGGGTAAGATAACTTTAATTGTAAAAACATTGGTACCATAAGATAAAATGAATTGTATATGAAAGTAAATTTTATTATTCATTAATTATTTATGGCAGTTGGTTTAGTTTAAAATCATTATAATAACTAATAATTATTTCTAAAATTCATTGTTTTCCCAAGAATTTTTATCAAACAAAAGAAAAAACTTAAATAAAAAACTGTATTCTCACATGCAAAAAAAAAAACCAATATATGAAATGTTATGTCATTATCCTTGAATATACTAATAAGTAAATTTTATATAATTTTTAACCCTTTTTAATTACTAAAAAATTATTTTATTTTATAAAAAAATCATTTCCTAAATATTATATCTGCAAAAGAAAATAATTATGTAGCTTTTGTTGATATGAATAAGTGAACAAAGCAAACTATTAAAATTTAACTACAGGTAAACAATATAAATATATATATATTTGATCACATTTTACCATATTTAAAAATTAAAGCGATTTCAATATATTTATTATTAGTAACTTTAAAATTCTTTATTTTTCACTATTTTGGGAAAACTTGGACTTAATTTTTGAATAAATTTAGTTAAGACTTATAATCAATCAATTATAAAACAACAACCGCAGAAAGAATTAATTATAGTTACAAATTTAAATCATTTTTATCGCTGTTTAATAAAATTAATTCTCATAAAATAACAAGAAAATACATTAAAAAGATTATGAGGTTAAGATTCGCTGATAGAGTTAGTTAAATTGCGAGCAATAAAATAAAAAAATTAAATTTACCACTTATAAGTTATAGTGATAACAATGATTATTCAACGAACTCGGCTTCTGACATTAATATTTAGATTTCTGACGATAAAGTAGAAAATGAAAACTATTTAAAATAAATAAATAGATTCATGTATGTATGATAATACTTTACTAATATAAGGTTATAAAAACTAGATGTACAAATTAATAATAATGGATATCAACATGCCAGTCCTTGATGGAGTTGAAGCAACCAAATAAATTAAAGACATACTATATTCCCATAATTCTTCTTGTGCAATAAAATATTAAATTTATAATTTTTAAATTAATGTCAATTATTAGTCACACTGCGATGCCAATAGATTTATTTCAAAATAATGCCGAGGAGTGGTTTGATGGATACCTATAAAAACCTATAGTACTAGATGATCTAGAACAAATTATAAAATAGATCAATATTTAGAATAGGAAATGAAGAAATAATAATCATATTAATAAAACTTAATTATATAATTTCCTAAAATCATTATCAATATTTAATTATTCTTAATCAATTGGGGATGCTATATAATTATTTAAAAACTTGATAGGTTTAAATTGTACTTAATGTACTATATTAAATTACTTATTTAAAATCTCTCTCAAAATATTTTCATTAAATTGTATATTAATACTTTAAAAAATTCCAATTGAGAATTATTTTGATTTAAAATTCAAAATTAAATAGTATAGTGTTTTAAAATTCATTAAAAATTAAGGTTATTTTTTATTAAAAAGTTGATAATTTTTTTAAATATATAAAGTTAAATTTATAATTTTCTAAACATGAAAAAGTAGGTTAGATTTATTAGCAATGAAACTTTTTAAGGGATAATGAATTAAATTTATTGAATACTATTAAAGAATAATATTTTTACACATTTCTTAGATTAAAAAGAAGAAATTTTAATTAATAGTTTTTAAACAAATTAAATTTTAAACTTTATACTTAAGTTATAAATTTATCATACAGGAGTTTTTTATTTCATTTTAAATTAATCAAATGCTCTTTCATAAATTATGTAAAAAGAAAATAAACTTCAGGAAATAAAATTATTATTTTGTCAATATATCAAGTAAAGAGCCAAAAATATTAAATAATCAAGTAAAACGCTGTAAATATTTTTTTCCAATTATCTATTAATGATATACTAAGTAAACAGATAGAAAACCAAATAATTATTTTTTTTCGGTTTAATTTAATATTATTGACAGATAGTAATAAAGTCATTATAGTCATTATAACACAAAAAAAGTAGGAGAATTTTCATAGAATAATTAGTAAAATTTTATCATATATTTATATCGTACACTGTAAATCGATTTTAACTGCTTAATAATGATCATGAATTTCAATAACTTATTTTATAGAAATTTAAATACCCCCAAGAAACTACTCTACACTTATTCATATTTTTGATTTTTTGTTATAGATCTTCCATTCATCAGAATCCAAAGACAGATATAGATTTAATTGCAAATTCCTCTGCTAAGTTAGTTAAAAAAGTGACTGGGCATAAGGAGAAGAAAAAATCAATCGACATGAGTGTGGACATTAACTAAATGATTTAGATTATTTTTAATTATATTTAGTTTTAATTTATATAAATTGGAATGCCTTAAGATGAGCATTAAATATATGTAGCTGGAGCAGGCAAAAATATTGTGAAGCCATATATTTGATTGATTAACGAGTTATATTCCAAATTAAATATTTAGCAATTCACTGTTTAATACTAAAATCAAACCATCAATTTTAGTCGTGAAGTAGACGCATCTAAAGTGTGTTGACGTGGCAAGTTGTGAACTAGAAAAACTCCGAAAAAACACCTC
>ARYC01009164.1:0-14108 GCA_000711775.1 Oxytricha trifallax | reverse complement strand
ATGCATATCTATGTAATGGAGTAATCTCAATTAATCTTAACAATTCACTGTTTAATAATAAAATCAAACCATCAATCTTAGTCGTGACGAAGACGTATCTGAGTGAGTTGACGTGTCAATCCGTGATGTGGCAGTCTTGAAGACCAAAATTTCCGAAAAAACCATTACTCCCTCATTCCGTTTCACTCCAAACCGAGATGCATACGAAGTAAGAGCCTCGGTTACTAGTCGCATTTCTGGTTCTAGAGGTGAGGAGTACTCCCCGCAGAGCACGATGAGATCTGCTTCCTGTAAACAATTAAGGGGTATGGTGACAAAATACTCTTACTAGACCCACCGCTACTAAGAATGTAGTCTCTATCCTTCTGCTGTGGTAGCTTCAATAATCCGACCAGGTGTGGGAGAAAATACCTTATCGTTGACTACTATGGCTTTCATCTTATCTCTATTGAAGGGTGAGCACCACATTCATCCTGCTTCCTACTACCTTGGAAGCTGAACTCACGCCAGAAGGCTCATCAAAAGTGCATGGATATCCTAGCATGCAGCAATATCGAAGAGAAAGTCTGACAGATTGAACCTCGTGACTGGATCCTCATGCGAAAATCCCAGCAACCCCCAGCCTACCTTCAGTAGGCCTTAATGTGATAAAAGCTCTATTAGAAAGTCTCCAGCCTCGGGCCCCTGTGTGTCACCTTATCCTTTAACTTTTTAATTTAATTATAAAATGTATGCATATCTAAAACAGAGTAAAGAATAATAAGGTGCGATATGGTTTTTTCGCAGGTTTTTACTTAAAGTCTGTCACACAGATTGTCAAGCAACTTATTCAAATACTTCTACAAGAATGATATTTTGATGTTTTGATTTTAGTATAAATCAGTAAATATGTTGAATTTAGTTTTGAGATTACTCATTTACTCAATATTAATTAAATATCTAAAACTCTATGATTATATTAAAACTGGAAATAAGGCGTTTGAAATAAATTAGAAATAATTAAAATAATATATAGATTAATTACTATTATCTTATCAGAAATTATATTAATTCCAGAAATATTAATAACATTATTAGTAAAAAAAATCCTCTCTAAAAAATTTAAATTATTTTTGGCCAAAAAGATGAAAATATTTATGATAAATAAAAAGAAAAAGGGTGTTGTAGTCAATTGCTCACTTAGGTAACAATTGCTCACTGTGACTGTCAAATGCTCACTCCAGTAACAATTGCTCACTCCAGTAACAATTGCTCACTGTATATAATATTTCCAAATTTTATATACGATTTCAGCTAGAATATATTTTAAATAACAAAGCAGGGTTAGGGGGTTTTGGGGAAGGCAAAGCTTTTTCTGGAAAAACCCATATGACCTCTTTTGTAAATAAATTGATGTTATAATGTGTAATATTTTATCTTTAAAATATTCATTTATTGTATGTGTTAAGTGTACGATTTATGTGTTATTAACGGTAATATGAATTTTAAAATAAGATTAGGTTCCTCTCCAAATAGCTTAAATAAATAGTTCAATTTTTTATGGTTTTACATGATTATGTTAAACAATGCTCTAGAACATACTTCAGAACTGGCTAAGGCCATCTATTAAATTATTTTTTTTTCCGTTATTCATTTAATACCATTTTAATCTATATGAATATGTCTCTCATGTTCAATTTTTAGTTCTTCCCAGTTTATTCCTATATAGCTAGACCAACTGTCTATATGAACAATACTATATTTCTCGTATTGTGTGTCATTAATGCGCAAATTTTTATGTTGTCCTATTTTGGACATTGAATATTTTACCTCTTTAACTCCCTTATTCAATTCAACTTACTAACCAAATTTGTTTATCAAATATTGAATCTTCAGGAAAACTGTATATTAAAGATCTATGTGTCCAAAGTAACTTGTCCACTTTAAAATTATTTTTTTTATAAGAATTCGGTATTTTAAAAACATCTTTCCTTTTATAATGGTTCTTAAGCTTTGTGATATTGTTAGCTAATAAATTTATATTGTAGTATCAATAAATAAATATGTATTTTAAAGGTAAATAAAAGCTTCAGAAATATTGACGCCAGAAGGAAAGAGATACATTCATAAAAAATACATTCTAGACTATGTTTTTGATAAGAGAATTTAATAAACATCATTGATTAACTATGTTAGCATCAGACATTTTTCTAAACAGTTTTTGAACTTATTGAAAGTTCTGTTTCATATTGTGTTTGCGTACCTTATAAAAATTCAATTTTAATTTATTTTAAAGATAAAATATTACACATTATACATCAATTTATTTACAAAAGAGGTCATATGGGTTTTTCCAGAAAAGCTTTGCCTTCCCCAAAACCCCCTAACCCTGCTTTGTTATTTAAAATATATTTTAGCTGAAATCGTATATAAAATTTGGAAATATTATTTACAGTGAGCAATTGTTACTGGAGTGAGCAATTGTTACGGGAGTGAGCAATTGTTACGGGAGTGACATTTGACAGTCAGCAGTGACAAATTGTTACCCTAAGTTGCACAACTGACTACAACACCCAAGAAAAATAGAAGATTAGATCAATTTGACTTATATAACTTAGAATAATTTGTAAACAAAATGTAAAAAGGATTATGTAATTGCTTTATCATCTCTTCATTCACCACTTCAAATATGTCTTGTCAGAACCATTTTTACTTCGTCCTTGAGCTCCTCTTATGAAGTATCAGTCTACGAATACCACTACTCTTACCAGACTGAACCTTTAAATAATAAATTTATGGATAAATATTTTGCAACTTACATTGTATTATTGTAAATGCTCCTCCATCGTCGCCATTAAAAGTATTCTAAGGAACACTAACTAAACCGTCCTTAATCTTCTAATTTTTTTTTATTTATCATAATTCCATCAATCAACAACTAGTAAGCATTTTCTTCATTTTATTCTATTTTCTCCTTTATATCTATTCTAATAGAATTAGGCGTTTTATAATAATCTTTTTTCTAAATTTTTATATTGTACCTGTTAATTTGTGTTGTCCACTTTGATACTTAATAAAATTTATAATTTGATTTTATTAATTTATAAGCTAACCATTTTAAAGAGTAATAATCACGGAGGTTAAGAAGATAAAGTACAATTTTTGCATAAAGACTTTTATAGATGTGTTTTATTTAATAAGTTTAATATTATATTAATTTAAAGTAAATCAAAAATATTATTTGAAAAGATAAAACTATAAATTTGCACTTCTCTAAATTACAGTTAAATTTGAAATTTCATTTAATGAATTTAAAAGATTATTTATAGCTAACTTGTTTAAAATATTTTAGCCTGTAATATGTAAAGTATTGCAACTATTTCTCAATTAAACATTATGGTTATGCTAATTAAGTGATACCAATTATTATAGTTTTTAGAAACCACGAAATGAGAATATAAGTGATTGTTAGCTACTCAATTATAAGGAATCATATTAGAGCTCCAATTTTATGCTGATGCTAAAAAATATAAGTGTATTTAATTTTTGTAATTATGAATAAATTTATAAAATTATAATGTATGGTATTATAAAGTAAAATAATCTTTTAAAAATGAATATAGCAAGTTAATAAGGTATTTTCTTTGACAATATTGTAAATTGCGATATTAGGTTATTTTGCAAAGTCTAATCACTTACTAAACCAATAATATTTCACAAATAAAAAACAGGCAAAGGTATAAATAGCATCTCAATTATTTTATGGAATTATGGCTCAATCAATTATTAGTGTCATTTGTGGTTAATTAATTTCACACTAAAATTATATTTAAGTGAACTTTTATAATACTTTTGTTATTATTAATTACTGAAAGCCAGATGAATTACCTTGCAATTTGATAAGAGAGCGTAATAGGACGACGGTCTGCATAAAAATTATAAAATTGATTAAAAATTCAAAATAAAATGAAAAATCAGGAATTTACTTTATGCCATTTCAATATTTTATTTCTAAATCTAATTAAACAATTAATAAACATTAATTATTCTATCTCGAAATTTTATTGATGAATAGATTGATATAAATTAATTTTAAATTGTGTAAACAAATTCTTGATTTTCATTCAATTTTCACCCCTAGAAGTTTCTAAATAGTAGTATCAAGAAATACATAAAAGTGTTTAATGGCAAAACTATATATACATATTTATGTTATCATAATATTAGCCAATTTTAAATTAATTAACTTAAATAGTCTCACCAATATAAAGATATTTTCTTATATAGATTAAATTCAAAACATTAGGAAATATGATACAATTTTAATGTAAAAGCTAATATAGATTAATGTAAATTTAAATTGTTGAATTATAAGATAAAGTGAAAATATTAAGAGTCATTACTTATATAAATATTTGCAAAGTTTGTAAAACTAATTAACTAAATATATAATTTTTATATTATTTTATTTATTATTTTCCTAAATAAGATTTCATTCAGCAGAGATATATATCACTTATATTTTATTGCACTAATTTTTCATTCTTTATAATCTGATAGTAATAGTTGCTAAAAACAAATATATGAAACATCGCAAATAAAATACACTTATAATATTTCAGTGGAAAATTGCTAATTTTTGTTGAGGACGTATTGTAAATATAAGTTGAATCAGTAATTTTAAGGAAAATAGTATAATTTTGGCGGCTTACTATTGTTTATAAAGTAAAAGAATGAATTTATCTTTTTTTAATCATCACACTTTCAGACATTAGACCCATTTAAGTATAAATTTATTATATTGTATGATATATCAATAAGAGTAGTTAAATTTAAATATTTATGATAGATTGTTAATGTACTTGCGTCATTTCCTCTAAACTATTCTTTTAAGATTTCCTTGTTGGGTAATCTCTATTTATTTAAGTTTTAAATGATTGAAAATGTAAAATTCAGTTAGTTAATCTGAATCAAATGTCTATATCTCTTTTAAAAATATTTTTATTCAACAGTTTTGACGATTTATATTAATACCACCATAATTAATCACTTAATAAGGTTTAAATGTAAAATTTATTTAATATATATATGCATTTAATAGCTAATTTGCAAATCTTTCCAGTTTTACTATTATACTTACTGAGGGTATTTAACTTTTTATTAAATTAAATATTAACTGGTTTTAATAAAAACTATTCTCAAATTATTATTATTAATTATTTATTAATTAAAAATAGTATTTAGCTAAATTTTTATTATTTATTATTTATTAAGCATTATAATAAAAATACTACGATGATCTCTGGAAATAATTGAAATTTCTGAGTTTGGTTAATTATAGCAAATGGTAAAATATATACTGATTTGCTTATTGAGTTTGAGTAGTATATATGTAAAATAAAATCAAGTATACCATGATATACTTTAAATATGCAATTTGCCTTATTTAATTGATAAAGAATTCTATAAATATCATTTGTAAGTATTAATTACTATTATAAAATTTATAAAATATAACATTTCCCACCTAATTTTGCTATATTTCCCAAAACAGGTTTTATTAATTTAAACTGGCAAGGAATAAAAGTAATACAACTTATAGATTCTTGTTAAACTCATTGACAGAAAAACTGATTTTATCTCTATTTAAAAATAAAGATTTAAGAATTTGCAATCCAAATAATCTATAAGTAATTAACTGAGTCTCTTGCAGTTTTTTTAAAAAATACTCTATTAATTTTTAATTATATTTCATAATTATAATGAATGATAATTTACTAATAAAACCTACTTAATATGATTAAACAGGCTTTTAATTTAGGAAATTTATATAGCAAGCTAGGACTATAGCCCATAAATAGTCTAAAAAGGTCTGAGTTATTTATTCTTCTTAAAATTTATATTCTAATCTTTAAAGCATGCGAAATCAAAATATTACTTTTCATCACTTCATGATATATTAAATAATGAAATGACCTGCTTTTAAAATATAATGTCAATGAAACAGCTAAAAATAGATGTCTAACAGGTATTTTAAAATCATAAATTAATTCAAGATAAAATTTTAAGTTTAGAAAATCAAGTGATTAGTTATTATGCTGAGAATGAACATTATAATTAACAAGTAGTTAAGTTGAGGTGCTTTGTGAGGTTAACGATTTAAATAAAATAAGCAATCAATAATATAATAAGTTATTTAATGTTATATATTAATAATTTAGTTGGAAAAGATTAAAAACAGTAAATTCAATATAAAATTTTTTGAACTCTCTGTTGAGTTAACATTTAAAATAATTAATACAAATGAATTGAAATGTTGATGTAAGAGGGAATAAACAAGCTAATAATTGCAGCTTGATGTATATTCGAAGCTGAACTTCACAATATTTTTGATAAAACTAAAAAGTAAATCTTAAATTTAATAAAATATAGTTTGTTGTGAAATTTAGAAGGGCTTAATAATGTAGTTAGTTTGCAACTTCTCAGGCAAAACAGTTATTTTCTTATGGAACATGTATATAATTATAAGTTATAAAGAAAGGTTCCAATGAAACATGAAAATTAAGATGAAGGAAGAAATGTAGTAGGAAATAAGTTATTGAAAAATGTTAATTTTTTTTAAATGTTTGATAAATTAAATCGAAAAGTTTGTTTTTAACTTCAAATAATAATGAACTGTTGGTTGATTTTTAATATCTTAAATTGATGAACTCTTCTCGTTGAAATCATCAACTCATATTAATATATTCACAATATGATTTATTAAATAAATTATTATAATAATTATATTATTTTTGAAATGATTTATTTTTTTAATTACAAAATATCATTTTTAATCATCGTTACCATATTAAATCTTTAAAGACCAGCTTTCATCTTTAACATCAGAAACGCACCAACAAGAAAGTTCGCATTCACATCTCCTTTTAAATTCAGTATCGCTATCGTTCCAACAATTGCAATCTTTATATTTAATAATAGCAAAGTAACTTGTTTTAGATCACTCAAAGTCATACAGTTTCACTTCGAGCTAATAATATATTGTTTTAGTTTCGTTCTAATTGGATAACTGTGAACGAAACTGCTTTCGTACTTTGCTTAATTATCCCAATCTGCCAGTTGTTAAATTCCAAGATCACTCTGTTATTTTTATTGCTCTTCTTATTATTAAAATAAAAGCTTTCCCTTAAAGATAAATATAAAAATGATTTAAATTTGTTTATGATAATAAATCTTAAAACAAAATATTACGATTATTCTAACGTTTTTATATATATTATCTCGCTTTTTTACAAATTCTAATTAGAAATTCTCTTATCTTGAGTCTGAATTAACTCTTAGTTATCATTAATAGTAGAGTCATTCATAATCATCACTTAAACAATTGCAGCGGTTTGTTGAAATACAAACTACGATCTGTGTTTATTAATATTTGTTGATTTGAAAATGTAAATGATTGTTATATCTTTTGCTTTTGTTATTTCATTTTTCTTCCTGCTAATGTTTTGACTTTGGTCCAAGCAATAATCAATGAATATTTGATTTGAACTTAATTAACGATTTATCTTAAGCGTCTCCATTGAAATCAATTGATATTTAAACAATACAATTCTTCATTATTTGATTAATATTTCAAATGATGAGAGATAAACTTTATAGATTTTAATACAACTTTTTTGTTTAACAGACTTTTTTAATAAATTTTTAAAATGTAAATGATTGAGACATTCATAAACTTAATACATTTTAATATTAATTATGATTTTTAACTTATAAATCACCTTCAAATCTCTTCTATTATTTAATTGATTTTAATATTTAACTGCAACTTGAATTATGATTTACTTTACAGTTAATTTGTTTTTAACATGCATAATAGCCATTTATAATTGATTAAATTCCCATGAATAAGTGGATTGTAGTAAAATAGATAATGTGGTAGAATATTAAATATAAGGAACTAGGCTAAGACTGTTAGTAGTCAATTGATTACTAACAAGGTTTAAATGTAAATTATTACTGTAAATTATTCCTTAATTAATTTATTACATTTATAATAATTGTAATCTTAATAATGTAGACAATAAAGTTATTGACCTATTGTTACCCAAAACTGATTATTTTGACTGATGCTAGAGCCCATAAGTACGAGCAAAGATTATTGGTAAATTAACCCAATTAAAACTATAATTTAATGTTCAATAGGTAGAATCTCTATCAATTAGTAAAAAAGAGGGTATGAAAAACTATATAAAACCCCAATTTGTGAGTGAATAGGGTGGTTTATATTTTAAATTCAAAATTAAATTAATTTGATATTTTTATTATTATAGATTATTTTGTAGCTTTTAATAAAACTATAGTACTACATTTTAGATATAAATAAACTTCTATATAAGACCTTAATCTTAAATTATAAAGCTACCAAATTTTAATGTGATCGTTTTTAATATTAATTGCTCTAAATTATAATTTAATCATAATAGCTATAAATAGAGACCTCTCTATCTAAGCCTACCAATACTGGGTGATAAGAGCTATACATCCATACCGAGTCACCTCAGTGTAAACGTACCCAGGCAAGGCTAGCAGCAGGGTTCCCCAAAAGACAGAAGTGTATGATGAGAGGAGGTTGAAGGCATAGACATACATGCCTTTACCTGTAGCACCATTTACAAGCGTCAACATCACAGCTGCCATATAGTATCAATGGCTTTGTAAGTCCAATTATTATGTGACCATCTCTTGCAAGGCCGACAATACTTGTTTCTCTTTCGGCAGTTGATAAGTTAATGTTATCTAGGCGCCAGCGCCTGGTTCAACAGGTGTGAAGAAGTCATATAAGAGAGAAGATGTGCCAGAGTTGATGAGTATCCCATTCGTTACTATTGATAATGGCATAGAGGTGGATTGAGAGAGCTTCAGGAATATCTGGTCTCTCTAACGGAAAGTGGCTTACCATCGTCGAATGTCTTGTCACTAATAGGAATCACAATGGCAATTACTCTACAAGCATGAAGAAAGAGAACTTTTCGTTAAATGAAAGAGCCAGTGTTACAGGGAATTCGTAGGCTTGGCTGCTAGAATATAGTGTAATCGCATTCAGAGATCAAGAAATGTGCGAAAGGCGCCTGGAAAATCTTCATAGGGTGGCTAGGAAAATAAAGATCTTCAATTATCTCAGCTCCTTCTATAGATTTCGTAGCCGGAGATTCCATCTCCTTGCGTCTTTTCAAGAGTAATCGAGTAGTACCATTGGCCGTTTCCCATTTGAAAGTTCGCCACTTGCAAAACTGAAATTCAAATAATGCTTGAATTCCAAATGTAATTATTTTTATAACATTTTAAAGAGTCCCATTAAACTACTGCTATAGGCTAGAGGTCAGATATATTTCACAAAATTTATTCTGAGGTTGCGCTATAACTTACTGCTGATAAAGATGTGGGGCTCCTGATAGCTTCATCTTTAAGAATATTTTTTTTAAAAACTACATATCTGCCAACATTCTGACAAAAGTGCCAACATTCTGACATCAAGAAGCTTAAGTGCAGGATATGGCGTGTGTAGAAGAGTCACAGTCAAGGACAAAGTCCCCAAACTATGTGCCATGCAAGCATAATTGAAGGAAAGCTTTGCCATGGATCTCAAGAGGGCTTGCAGTCTAAGCATGGTAGCTCCCTCAATAGTTGGAATAACAGTGCATCTCTTTTGCTTATAGCCTCTATGCCTTCACTTATAAGCATCCTGCTATACTCAAAAAATTCACTTGTTAAATTGCCTAATTTGGTAATGAAGCTTTTATATACATATATTGTCTCTTCTATATATATTTTCCTAATGGGGTTTGTTAGTGCATTTATTTTTCATTTCTCCTATTTTTCACATACTTTTATTTAAGTTTTGATATTCAAAGTTAATTTCTAGCTATATTATAATTGAATATCAAGAAACTAGAGTTTGTATAATCAAATTAGACATATTAATAAATATTTTAGTTTATTTTATAGCCCTTTAATAAATTATAAAATTGTGTGAAAACTTGGAGAAATGAAATTATATACAAATTACATTTCGTAATTTATTGCTTGAAGAAATGAGTGCATAATTTAGAGCATTATATGTATTCTGTTCTTTCTTATTATTATTGGCTTTCCTTATTCCATTGCCATCAAAAATGAAAGCATCTAATAATTTTATTTTTACTGAACTTAATTCAACGATAGGATATATAGTTCAATTCTGATTGTATCTTCTTTTGTATTTTACAGCCAAAACACAGCCTCCTTGTATTTCTTCGAGATGTTTTACTAATCTTAAGAGTCTAAATGCGAAGGAGCTAAATCATGAGAATCTTTATCTTCTCCTTCAAAATCTCCATTAATACCTTCGAATGACATTCAATTGATAGAGTATATTCTTTTCCTGGTTGTCGTCAGTGACGTTATCCTGACCATCTTATATTTATTGCTTAAAATTAAGAGTCACTGCCTTATTAATTGTCATCGTGATCCTGTTCTTAATCTTCATAGCTCTGATTCTTTGTCATATCAATAATTTTGTGTAAACTTTAATAAACTTGATGAATTTAAGCAATACTGATAAAAATTGTTATGCAAACAGAGTCACATACGAAATTTCTAACTAGGTGCTGGCTGAGAAACCATGCAATTCAAAGGAAAATAGAATGTCCGATTTAGACATATAATGACACTAATGAAGATCCGACGATCACTGATAATACATGATATCTGAACTCTACTCATTATAAATTCAAAGATGAATCTAAATATCTAAACTTAAAACAATTTTAATTAAAATCACTTACTAATATAGAATCAATAAATTTATTTTGTTTTTTACATAAATATTTTGTTTGTTCTTTTTAGTATTTGCATAATAAATAACATATAGTTAGAAGTTACTGTTGTTACTTAGAACAGCTTGAACTAGTCTGAAAAACATAACTTTCTGTCTTATTTTATTAACTATTTATAAGGTAAAATTGCTTTATTTAAAATCTTGTAGGATGCAAAAGCTTCGATTAAGACATAATAAATTCCTCACCTTTTAGACTTACAAAAGACTCCCTAGAAATAGTGCCAATTGAGCCATTTAATAAGGGATTTATATCAGAGAGTTGTTTCTTTGGGCTCAGGAATTTCTTTAAATAGAAATGGGGCATCAGAAAATTTTAAAAATCAGAAGAATTTCATGAGGTCCTTGCTATTTTTCTTATAGATAAATCCTCTTGAATTGAGTGGATCCCTTAATAAATCAGAGGAAAATATTCTTTTTGAACTCTCTAGAGAATAATACCAAAGCTGGATCACTTCGGTTTGTAAAACGTCTCATGCAGGTAACAATTTGAAGGTTTGTACTCAATATCATTAAATTAGCATTTTTAGATCTGGAACTTCTTGGCCAATATGCATGTGATGAGTAATAACCGCACAAAATTCTTGACTGCTCTATCAAATGGTGCTAAAAATCATATTAAGTTTAATATCATCAAGCAAAGTTAGTTTGATATCAAGGATTCTGGTGAATAAGAATACTGATTTAAAACTTAATGGGCTGAAAAGTATAAAAAAATTATTAATGCTCGTTTTCCTTGGTGGTCCTCAGCGTTCTTCAAACGACCTAGATTATATCAACTGAAGAAAATTCAAAAAATTCTACTATTGATAAAAAAACACTTCACCTACGTTTAAAAAATATTCGATGACAACCAAACTTGCTACCCTAAACATTGGTAATAAGCATTAATGGCATTTTATAAAAGACAAGGGTATTGCTTTCTTATCGAGATTCGAAGCAAGATAAAGAAGCAGATGAATAATTGGATTCAGTGCAGGAACCCCATTAAGACACCCATTGAGCCAAATTAATTATACCTTAAATTTTGAATGCTATTAAGAAACAATGATATTTTTTACTTATATTAAATAAAGAATGTATTTTATTTATCATTCACATTTCTTAAACTTCTATTATTGCAATAATCGTCAATAAAACATTATTTAAATTTAATTACTTTAATGGTGTACATACTTGACTTAATCTTTATTTCCTTTATTCAATGCTCCTACTCTTTATTCACAATTATAAACTGATTCTTATAAATTATTTATGATTTTGATAAAAAAATTATTATAATTTTAAATTTACCAATCTTCAATATGTGAAGTTAGTATTTTTCTTTTTTTACTTGAATGTAAATTCGTCGTAAAACTTATTATATAATTTCTCTTTAGTATTATTTTTACATTTTAAATATTTTCGTGATAAAATCATATTAAAATTATTCTATACATATTTCATTAAAACCTTTTTAATTTATTATTGTTAATATATTTAGAAATATTCTTATTAATTTAAGGTCTATTAATATCTAAATCTTTTTTTTCTTATATATTTTGTTTACGCATTTTTATAGTCAAAAATTGGTTAGCCCCTGATCAAATTGTTAATAGATTGGAGAAATTCCTATGCATATTTACCTTTTATGTCACAAACGAAATCATTTAAAGATGAAAGTTACAAGTTTGTGTAGCAAAAATCAATTACTGGTTAGGCAAACACACCAATCTCTCCCATCTCAAAAACTATTCGTAAGGAAAAATTGTTTTATTAAAATCTTATAGAATCTATCATTTGGTTTTTACTTTTAAGTTATTTTATTATTTTTTAATTTATTTAAATTTTATTTATTATTTATATTAATGTTTATAATTTAGTTTTATTTTTTTTATGTTTTAATTATATATTTTTTAGCATCAAGTAATTCCTATAAACTACTTATGATAAATTAATTTGATAATAATTGGCTTGTAATAAATAGTTAATACTTCAAATTGTCTAAAATCGCTTTATTCAGCACATTCCAGCTCTTAAAAACTCATGCATTTATTTTTCTCAACACATTTTAGAGATCCAGTCTGCCTGTAAAGTTTAATTGGTTGTTTTTTAAATAAAAGCAAAATATTTTATGGGTACATTTTTATATATGAAATATATTAGATTAATTTATATAAATTAAAAAATAAAATTACATTTTATGTCTTATAGATTTACGTATTAAAAAGACTTTAATATTATAAATGGGTGGAATATTATGATAAAGTTACAAATTTTATACAAAAATTAATGGAAATAGTTTGCTACTATAAATATTTTAAAAGTCTTAAAAGAGAAGAAAATATATTAATACCTCTCGTTAGAACAGAACTCATCTAATTCGGATAATCCATATATTCATTTTATCATCATTTTCTGATAGTAATCATTTAAATATAATATTGATAAAATTTAAATATTTACCAAGAATTAGAAATTAATCAGGTTTTTCTTTAAAGTATAAAATTATATATTTATTAATTAAATAATTAAAACTGCACTCCAACCCTAACGATAAATTCATTTGAGTTAGAGTGCGGTATAGTGTGAATTAAATTATATATTTACAAAAAATTAATAATATATGACATTTCGTTTATTAGAGAAAACATATAGATTAAATTAATAAGTTAGTTATTTATATTTCACAATCTTTAGCTATTAAAAATCAATGAAGTTTAAAAATCATACATTTTATAAGCATGATTTGTAATTAATCAATATTAATAGAAAATTAAATTAAAATGAAATGATGATTATTAATAAACGAAATGTCATATATTATTAATTTTTAAATATATAATTTAATTCACACTCTACCGCACTCTAACCCAAATTATTCTCTCGTTTGGGTTGGAGTGCGGTTTTAATTATTTAATTAGTTAATATATAATTTAATACTATAGAGAAAAACTTGATTAATTTCTAATTCTTGGTAAATATTTAAATTTTTACTCATTCCTATCAGCTTATTAATATTATTATTCATATTTACTTCCTATTATCCCTCAACTTTACGTAGCAATATAATAAAGCTATTGAAATTAATGAATTAGTCTGATATTACCCTACATTTATTTGATTTCTGTAATATCTATGTTATTAAGTTATGACCTTTTCTTAGTTCAAGATTGCCATATTACTATTTAAAATCTTCCGTATCTTATTAGACTATGAACGTATTGTTTTAAAATATTAAAGTAGCTCTGTTTGAATTCAATTAAATGTCGTG
>ARYC01009163.1:0-16200 GCA_000711775.1 Oxytricha trifallax | reverse complement strand
GCAAAGAAAATTTTCTCTATAATGACTTCATACCAACAATAAAAAAGATCAATACACTTTACAGAGAGGACATGATTGCCTTGATTTCAATTTCAAAAGTAAATCAGAATCCCTCCAGCATGCTTAGCGAGCTCATCGGTATTTTTTCATAGAGGAGGGTACTTTTATCAATACTCTCAAAGCGTTCGCACATAAACCTTCAATTGGAGCGTCTTGTTGTGGTCCTGCAAACTGTCAAGGACTATGAGCTTGATCAATTAGAGTCGATCTTTAATTATGATGAGACTCAGTGGACATGAGAACTCAGCAAGCTGCGATCCTGTCCATGAAATAAAAGAGACTAATCAGATATTGAGCGCAAAAGTTAGGAACTTTGGAAGGTCTTCTTATAGACTGCGAAAGCTGATCATTAAGTGCCTATTGATGAAATCTACAGATGCTCACGCTAAATGGAGGAAACATGCCAGGATTACAAGCACTCAATTTATTAGTCAACATTAGCTGCAATAACTCTGAACCATTCACAGAATAACATTTAGATCTAAATGCCTACAGCATCTGGCAAAACTTGGGTTTAAGGTCTTTTGACTTGTTATTGGATCCAGTAGGGTAAGAAGGTTCTTATCATAGTTCCAGACTCAATCTTGAAATTGCAAACTCAGAGATTTCTTCAACCCCTGGGAATTTAGTTGCAAATAGAAACAATCGAAAACTTCTACAAAACAAAGAGGACCTATGATATTCTTATCATTGATGAGTTCGATCGAATTTCTTGGAAGCATCCTTTTATCCATCATGATGGCAAAATGTATGGTCTGTGGGATTTAGGATTGAGCAAATCCTACATTTTCAGCGCTACCTGCGACTAAGGGATTCATAAAGTGCTGGCCCAAGTGTGCATACAACCCAAAGTGTTGAAGTTCAAGAGTGAATACGAAATCATAAATTAACTGAGCCAAGATTAAGGCGGAGAAATAATCATTTGCTCAAGTGAAGAAGAGAGATGGACATTAGTAAAGAATGAGATCGAGGAGCAATGCCTTACTGCCCCTATTATTATCTTCTGTAATGAACATGAAAAACTCATAGTAAAAAACATGGTAAACTAAATGGATTCAATTAAAGTGAAAGTTGGCATCTCCCAAGCAACTCTTGAGGAAATTCAATCATGGCAAAATGGGGTTTTGATTCTTGGGCATAATGGAAAGTTATGGATATAACACTAGATTTAGAAATGATGCCTCAGTACTTATAGCATGCGACATCGATTCAGAGAGTCAATACTTTTAAATGAGAGGCAGGAGTTCGCGGAGTATGGGAGCATTGAAACCAAAATATTTTCCTATTTCTAAGCTGCCAAAGTAACAGATTTTACCTATGATGAAATAGATGTCAATCGAGAAGCTCGAATAGCTTGTGCAGCTTGTCGGTCTCATCTATAAAAAACGGTTCAGCAATGTGCTCCTGGATGTGATGTCGTGCGCTTAAAAAGAGCAATATGTAATTGAGAGCCTTGAAGACCTCAGGCAATTGATTGGGGAGAAAGCAGACAATAAATTTTTTTAAAACGTGAAAAATTGAGATAAGGTTGGTCGACTTTCAGATAAATTATATGCATGATATTAAGCAAAGGTTGTTGATCTTAAATTTGTATTTTATTCAATTATTAAGATTAGCTAAATGAATTAATTGTTTAATAAAGATGATTAAATCTTGAGATCGTGGATTGATCGGAAAACTAATTAAGAATTTGCTAAAATTTATTACTGTAGTGCTCAATTATCTAATTAATTCAACTTGTTGATCCGATTTTTATTGTGAGGGCATTATTTAATATAATTCAAATTCCACCAAAAAATGCCTAGGTAAATAATTTATAAAATGCAACAAAATAGTATAGAATAGTAAGTTAATGCTTAATTGTAAATTTCGTATCTAAAGCACAAAAGATCTCTATTTTAAAATCAAATTATACAATCAGAAGCATTAGCATTAATTCAAAAAACCTATTATACTTTATCAATAATAAAATTAATGAAATATTTTTCTTATACAGACTTGAGAATATGTTTATTATCCTTTTTTAAAACAATTTACACTAAATAAGCTGATGAAAAGATTTAAGTGTCTGTATTCAAGGAACCATTATAAAAAGAAACTTTGACTATAAAGCAAAAAGAGTATATAACTTTAATTCATACAAAAAATGGGAAAAATTTAAGATTGATAATTTATTAATTTTTGAATTTGAATTTCATTCTGCACAAAATATCAGTGTAATCTAAAAATGAAAGAGAAATCTTGAAATGTTTAAAATTAAATTTAGATCTTAACACTATTGAGAGAAGTCTTAGAATTAAAGTTGATCACAAAAATACTGAAATAATAAAATAATTTAGTGCATCATATTTATAAGATTTAACGAATAATTTTACACTTGTAATTGATTAACCATCAGTTTTACTATACAATCATTTCTTAAATACCTTAAAACTTAACAATAAATACAATATTTATATTTACGGAATAAATCAAAATATAAATGAGTTAAAGGACTAAAGATATGCAGAATTAGTCTCAGATAATCATTAAATTTTAATTAAATAAATGAATTTAAATAATTGTTTAATAACTTTCTCTTCGTTGTAGAAATAGATAAATGGGACCAGTTTACAAAAAATTGAAATTTATAATTCTGTTATTGGCTTAATATTTTAGGAGGACTTGATAAAAAATAGTAGAAATACTCAATTTATATAGAAAATGCAGTCATAAACATAAATTATATACACCACTAAACTTATTATGGAATAATGCACAATTATTGATTCAATATGGTTAGCTAACATCCCTAACTTGAAAGAAATAGAGATTATTAATTGTGATTTCAATGAATTTTCATATGAGTAAATGAAGAAATGGAAAAATATTGAGAAGTTTACTATTTTTAAAGCAAACTCCTATGTTAGAAATTAGATTGACTAGAGTCTTTATAATTCTCAAAATTGGCATTCAGATTTTAGCCCTGAAATTTTTTAAACATATCAAAAACTTGAATATCTTAAAATCTGCTGTAATAGCATTCAATTCTTAAAAAATATTCATGATTCATTAAAGGAAAGAGAATCTAACTTAAAATTAAGAATTGTAACTACTTTTATAACTTAATTGACTGATTTAATAGTTGTAGATTTTAATCCTTAAAAAATATAATTAAAGTATATTTGTCCATCTTTTAGTCTATTAAATATCAATAAGACTAAAATTAAAGTTAATATTATCAATTAGAGTAATGGGGAGGCCTTATCTAAACCAAAGATTTATTTTTATTGTTAAATAAGTTGACACATCTATTTCGGGTCTAATATGGGTCGAAGCACACGAATAAACTATATATCTATTTACGTTAATTATCTCTATTTTTTAAAATAAACAAAATAATCTCGTTTCTCATAAATTACTAAAACCTTTTTATTTTTTTCATAACTTTTTGTAAATTTATCAAATTTTGAACTAGCATAAATAACTCAGATAATGTCTATCAGTTATCTTACGTCATATTATTAGATTGTAAATGCTTATTGATATTCTCAATTCATATTTAGTATTATATTATTTTTGTGCTATCATTTATTGATATTATTTTAGTTTTTTTTATTTAGTTTAAAATTTTATACGTTTACAAAAGTTTTGAAAAAATAAAAAGGTTTTATGTAAATTTATGATAAGTGGGAGTTTCATTTTGTTTGTTTTAATATTATAGAGTTATTTCACGTAAATATATATATAGTTTATTTGTGATCTTCCACCCATTTTTTCCTGAAAGATGTGTCGAACTTATTTAACAATAAAATATATGTTTTATCAGTTATTTTCGCTTTGGTTCAGATATGCACCCCCCAGAGTAATATAAGTGAATTAATAAACTTATACTATCTAAAACAATTTGGTTGCATGTAGGAAGAAGTTTAAAGTCAAAAAAATGAATGTATACTTGGTAAAATTGCATTTGATTAAAATATATTCAAAATACCAGCATTGGAATAATAAAAATATGAAAAAGATTTGAATGATTCAGTAAGAAATAAGAGTAAATTAATTTATAACTAAAGTTATTTTTTATTTAGAGTCATTTGCAAGCCATTCTATACTCACCAAACAGATTTTAGAATTTTTGCTTGAACATAATTAATGAAAAATCTAATTTATAAACTATTTGAATTCTTTTTAAACTATCTTTATCATTTGTAAAGAATTATTGAACCGATTTATTTATAATTAATATCGATAAAAGCTATTTTATTATATGCTTGTTTAATTATTTAAAATAATATTAATGAATTATTATGCTTTTTTGTGATTGATTAAAAGCACTAAGGAAAAAAATATTTCTTTCATTTTTAACCAAATTTTAAATAAATTAAAAATTATATAAGTAGTAACTGACATTACTATTATTTTTATTTTAATTATATTAATAATTACTAGTTTTTAATGTACTAATTTTGATATTGATTAATTTATCTTTTTTATTTTTATATTTTAATTGTATTTCTCAAAAACAAAGGATATTTTATAAAATTATTGAACGCTAATAACCTTATTAGTGAATTAAATCGAATACATTAAGATTTAAATAAGTAAATTTTAGATTGTTCAATGATTTGTTGTAAATAAGTAATAAATCAAAACAAAATATCCTTTAATATGTTAAAATAAATAAAAAAAGGTATATTAACAAAATTTACTTTTAGAATTAATTACATTCATAAATATTATTTGAAAATCTTATTAAAAAGTATGTTTGTTTAACCTAAATAAGAATTAAATTTTAAATCCATTATATGTCTATATTTGATAAAAAATCTTTTAAAAATATCTTACAAATAATTTTTTTGTTCATGAATTAATAAATTATTTAGTTATATTAATGAATGATTAATGGTATAAGATAAATTTTAATGTTAAATTATTATTTTTAAAAATTATTTTTTTAATTTAAGTTTGTAAGATTTAGCACCATCAAAAATAAAGTGTATTTTTACTAACATTTCTTGAAATTAAGAATTTTTCATTAATATACCTTTTCGTATCTAAAATATTAATGTTTTTTGAATATTTTCAATGCTATCAATGCAATTTATGTATGTGGTTTCTTTTTCAATTTACATTATATCTCTAGTTTAAAAAATATTGTATTTTTAAATTAAAATTCAAGTAATTGTTTATTTAACTAAAACTCTGATTTTTGAATATTACTAGGATATATTTAAGATGATTCACCTCTAAGTTACTTGAATTGTTAAAAATTATTTACATTTGGTATTAGAATTTTATCGTTTTTCGTCTAAAAATTTATTTTATCACAATAAAAAGTTATATTTATCAATTTTATATTAAAGGTATAATCTATCAAATCGTCTAAATCAACCTCATATTTTAAATATAAATCAATCTTGTTGAAAAATAAATGACCACATGATATAATATCATCAAAGTGATTCTAGAATTGTTCTTAATTATGCATTAAAAACTCAAAACTGTTCCCAAGAGTTTTATTAATTAAAGTTAGAATGGGTTAATTAAGTGGATTAAATCTAATCTTGCTATTTTAAGTATTTAATTAAAAATGATAATTAAATAAAGAGTTATTATGTCTTTTATGGTATAATTGAGAACTTATCATTGACGTTTCTTCTATATATAATAAAATTAAATATTTTTAAAAAAATTTTATTTAAAAAAAAGAAGCTTTTTTTAACTATATTATTATAATAAAGCAATAAGAGGTATGTTTTTTATTTTTTTAATAAAAAATTAAATATATTCGATCAATTTAGAATAATCTGGATTCTTAATTTAATTGCTTTTTAATATGTTAATAAAAACTTAAAAATTTTAGGCAATTATAAATAAATTGGCCATTTGTAATTAATATAATATAAAATTATCATTTTTCTCAATCGATCAATAACTATAAAAATTACTATGAGCAAAGGGTTTAAGTTTTAATTGTCAGTTATAAACTTTATTAAATCTATAACTTGTTTAAATATCGATAAGGTATTGAGTTTTGATTGTTTATGCTATAATTAATGATTTAAAGTTAAAAATTATCATTTATTTTGGAAATACTGCCAAGATAGTCAATATTGAAATTCTTAATCTTTATTCTGTCATTTGTTTATAAATTCAATTGATGGAATGACTAAGAACTCTAAAATAAATCTATTTCATCAAAATTTTACAAAAGGCTATTGTCTAATATAATACAATTATCAAAAGTAAGATTTGAAAGATGATTTTCATAATTTCTATTAGGTTAATTTACCAATGGAGCCTAATTTTATTAATCTCATTCTTTAATTATACAATTTTTAAAGAATACTTCTTAGAAGAATTTTTAAGATTTAGGTATAATTGGCAATTACCATATATTAATGACAGAATTCTTGACAATTAGTTTTCTTAAACTAATCTTTTAATTATTAATTGGATAAATAAATTTATATGATTAAAGATCAACATTGTTTATTATACATTAAAGATATAAATCAATATTAATAATCTAATTTTTATTAAATTGAATCATATAATTGTAAAATTCAAAATAGTTTTAGATTTAGGTTTTTTCTACACTTTTATGAAAGTTAAATTTTACACTTTTAACAAAATTCATATATTTTAATAATAGTAAGAATACATTTGAATTTATAAATCTAATTATTTATTTTATTTATTTATATATATATATATATCTATCAATCCCAACATTCTTATTAAAGTAAATTGATGCAATTTTCCAAGGTGTTGAAAAATTAAAATTAACCTATTATATAATATAAATTTGCTTTAATTTAATGTAATATTAATTAATTTTAAGTAAGAAGACTGAATAATCACTTACTTAAAAATAAATTAGAAAATAAATACCTTAAAATTACTTTTTCAAACATATCATATTCTTGGAATATTTCGCTTTTCACAGCATTTGTGACTTCATTCATATTAATCTAAAAACCTGTTTCTGGAGCAAATTAGTATTATTCGATACTTTCAATTAAGAATTTTTCACATTTCTATAGTTGATTTGCTATTATATGATATTAATTAATAGGTAAATATGTAGAGATTATTTATCTAATATTTTTTGGAATAGTTATTTTATTGTTATTTTATATTAAATAGCTACTTTCTAATTTTTTTATTATTTTATTCGAATGACAAGTGGAAATTATTAATTGTTTAAATCTGTCTATTATCTTTTAATTTTCTTAATCTTTAGTTTTTAATTATTAATTATTTTAGAAACTTGGATTATTTTAGGGGGGTACTCTAATACATTAATAATTTATATTTATAAGGGAAATGCAATGGTTTTAAAACAATAAAGTCCTTATAATTAAAAATTTAATTAGAAAATAAAATTCCCATATATTTATAAAAATAAAGAAAATTAAGATTATTATAACAAGTTAATTGAAATTCATTTTTTAAAACATATAAATTTTTTTATTTAAATAGAAAAACTTATTAATTAATGGTTATTATGATTTCTATTTTTTAAAAAAATGTTATCCATAATTTAAAATTGCACATTTGTTTGATAATTTTTTAATAAATTCCTACTGTAATTTTATTAGAGATTACAAGAATTATAATTTGCATAAATTAACATAAAAAATTATTTAACGAAATTCTTTTCGGAAAATATTGATAAATATTTAAATTTTATGAGAACAATAAGTATTAATTCTTTAATTAATCCATCAAATTTTTAATTTGAAATAGTGTTCACATTTAGAATTTAAAAGTAATAAAATGGTAGTTATTTAAAGAAAAATAAAATATCTATGATGGAAAAGTGTAAATGACCTGAATTATTTAAAGAATCTTCATTGAAAATTGGCTATATTTGAGATTCTCGAATCTAAACAACACTGGTTAATTTGCCATTACAACATCCCATTTATATATAAATAAATTGACTATAAATTTAAAAGTTGTTTACAGTATAATATTTGTATTTAAATACTTATTTAAATATTTAATTAATTGTTTTGAGTTTGTTTTTTTTTTTAAAAAAATAAATTATATATATCGAAAAACATTAACTAAAATATCGAAAAAATAATTTGGTAAATTGTAAATCAATACTACTATTGAAAATAAAGTATTGAGTATATAAAATCAAAGATTAATATAATAATAATGATTAATAGAAAATAAATTAGATAATACATAAATTTTAATTATTTGATCTTACCAATTATTATATTTAAGTTATAATTCTAATATATATATGTGTACGAATTAAATTTTTCAAAGCTTTAAAATTAGAAATATATTGACAAAATGTTTTCCCATATTTATAAGTATAACAAATTATAAGAAATAATTTACATTTATAATATTAATTGTGTATAAGACAAGTTTATTATAAATTTTGATTAATTTAAACTTTTATCACTTATGTCAACTCTGTATTCAATTTTTCATTAAATTCTTTAATAGTAAAGTCAATTAATACTTATTAAATTGCTGAAAAAGTAAGAATTTTATTCATTAGTAACAATAAATGCTTTCTTATAATTAGACTTTCTATTTTTCTTTTATTACATTTATATTTGAAAAATCTTTGGATTTATCACTTAAAATTAATTCAACTATTTTTGGAAAGAAAACTCTTAGAAGGTTGAATTATAATCTCTTATCATAAATTAATCTTTAAAATACGATAGACTACAAATTTCATATGACATGAATTTTTAATTTTAGTTGAATAATTGAGAACCAATATTATAAAAATCAATCTACTCGCAATAAAAAACTAATTCATTATAATCCACATATTAAATGTATTCAAAGATATTTTCAATATCAACTTTAAATTTTAAATTTATATGAATTTACTGCAAGCGCTTATTTCTAATAGACTGAGTATTCTAATAATGCTCCTTAAATTATTTAGTATTATAAAATTTTAGCTATAGATACTCTAAGTTGTGATCTTTATTTAATAATTAAAATGCGGTTGATTCTTTATCTAAATTAATATATGTGTGAATAAGTTGTAGGAATCCATCTTAAACATTAGATTCTTAATTAAAGCATTCAATTTTTAAAATCTTTTAATTTGAATTTAAAAGGTTTAAATGAACAGATTAAATGCTTTCAATTTCCTTTAATTAATCTGCACTTAACAAAAATTCTTTGTCCATAAATAAAGTTCTGTCTAATTTTAGTTTTTATACATTGGTCAAATTGTATTAAAATTAAAAATCCTTTTACACTTTAAAATTTGATAGGCTATAGGAAGATTCTGTTACAATGCTATTTTAAATATGAATTTCCTCGAAAATTAACATATCAGGTGGAAACAAATTTGAATATTTTAAATTTAGTATCGAATTCTTTATAATTAACTTTTTAAAAATAATCTTTTTAGATAAATGTGAACTAATAGTTGCCTCTTATAATTTTAAATTATATTTCAAATACATATAATTGAATTCTAAATTAATGATAATCTTTTCATTATGATTATGATGTTCTACCTAATTCAACAGATAAATATAATTTATCAATATAGATTGATCTATATTTTAATGAATATAAAATGAATTTTAATTCATAGAAGTTGTATATTTTAAAATTGCCTTTTTGTTGAATGCATTTCCTAATTTATTTAAGTTTATTATAAATCCTGGCTCTTCAAAGTTGTTGTATATTTATATATTTTAATGATTTGTATTCACTTTTTGGATACCCCCCACAATTCTGGAATTTCAACCGTTCCAGAATCATTCTGGAATCACAAAAAATTCCAGAATCATGATTGAATTCCAGGCATAATTCTGGAATTCCAGAATCATTCTGGAATCCCTGGTAATCAATTCTTTAACATTATTTTTTTCTAATTCATATTCTTTTTTTATTAATGAAATTTAAAAGATGATTAAAATTTTGGGGGAAGTTTCATACTCAATAAAATTATAAAAAATACTATTTGAGAACGTTTTTTGACTAAAATATTTTGTTTATTTAGCTAATAAAATTTTATAACTACAATCAACAAATTCCCCTCTAATCTCATTGTAATAAATATAATTGTTTTAATAATCAATGAGTCATTATAATTTATATAATAAATTCGGGGCCTTCCTGTATATAAGATTTCAAAGAACTCTTATTCTTGTTAGGCTAAAATCGATCCGTTAATATATCTATATAAATATTTCTTATTTTAATGTGATATGATTCGAAGTTTACTCTATTTTTTAGTTCTTATCTAAACTCAATTTTCTGTTTTTTATAATACTTCGGTATCCCCTTGATTAACGGATTTAAGTTTGATGTTACAATCGAATCATCTGTAATTATCGTACAACTCGTCACTATATGTTATCCAATTAAATTTATTAAAGTTCCTTCATTTATTAACGCAATTATTATCTTGAAATACTTGAATAACGTAAAAATATCCGTTTAATATTTAATCGTTCAAAAAATCTTTTACCACCATTAAAATAAAGATTTTATTAATTAAAAGTATAATTCCTACACTGTTTTTAAGTACTTCTAATGTATATAAGGTACTGCAATTTCAAAATTGTGAAATCCTAAATATTAAATATAAATTTATTGTAAAACTAAACAACTTCTATGAGGGTGTTTATGATTAAACATTTAAAATTCAAGAATTAGTAATCTTAATAGATTTGAACTGAAAAATCTTTCTCTCATTAGAAAATAGAATATAGAGAAAAAAATCAGTGACTACTATTTAAAGATAGAAATAAAATTTTATAACTATAAATTGACACTCTACCAAACAAATTACTTAATAAATAGTAGATAATATCAGTGAAATAATGTTCTTTTAATTTAGCATGTAAAAGCAGATTGTAGGATTGACTGTGGTCTATCTTTGAAAATTTTTTATATTAAACATATAATTAAGAAATAATAATAGTAGGATGAAGTCAATGATTGATTCGCAGCTTTATTATTTTTCATATATTAAAAATTTATTTCATAAAGACTTAAATTTATAAGCTGATTTGAGTATGGGAAATATATGTTCATTTTATATAATAATAATAATAATATCTGTAAGTATCATTTTACTATGAGAGTTTAAATTTGTGATAATTGACTTAGTTCTCAGAATTATTCAACATCTTATTTGCACAGAATAATAACAGAATTGTATAAACGAGGTAAAATATGATAAAATTTATTCGAATTTATGTGATTGTAAATTATTTTAAGTTATAGAAAAATAAATTTTAAAAAAAAATAATTGAAGGATATCTTAAATAAAATTATTTTTTTTTCAGGCTATAAAGTGATTAGAAAAATTTGAAAATTATAAGTAATTTTAAGTATTTTCTTTTAAAAATAGTAATCATGTAATTATAATAAAATTACCTTGAATTCCAGATTCATGATGGAATTCCAGCATGGTGCTGGAATTCTCATTCTGGAATTCCAGAATGATTCTGGAACGATCGGAAATTCCAGAATTGTGGGGGGTATCCCACTTTTTTATAACTAAGTAGCAAAAATATGAAATCTATTCATTGAAAAGTAAGAGAAAATTATTTATCTGACATTTCAAGATAGTCTAACTTTGATTGAATTTTAATTTAAATTTTGTTTATTTTTCTGCTATAGTTTTAATTCGAACTCTTGCTAAGCAATCTACCATTTTTCTGATAAAACTAATTGGGCTTTCAATATAATTTACTATCCTTTAAATAAAAATAACTAGTTTCTATTTAATTTAACAGAATTTGAGTTAAAATTAGGAATTATTTAGTTTTAAAGGACATTTGAAATTTGAGATTCATCTAAGCTTTAATTTGTGAAGTCTAGCTAGGATTACTTCTCATTAGATATGCATAATTTTGAAATGCAATAACCCATTTTATAAATAATAAAATGATTATAAAATAATAAATAATTAACGATTGCTGAATAAATGTTTAAAAAAGTGTTAAATAATTAGAATAAAATTATCAATTTTAAATTAATTTAAGAATTCACTAATCCAGTTTGATTGAGATTTAGATTAATTAAGACATTTTTTTAGCAAGTTGATATTATTATTATTAATTAAAAGTGATTAAAGAATTTATAAATAATCAGTAATTCTTAATTGTCACATAATTTTAGCAGTAATTATAAATTTAATTTTTAGTTCCGATATTTAATCTAATTTTCAAAAAATTGTTAATAACTTCATTACTCTAACAAATAAATAAAGCTAACATTAAAATTTATTTACATATATTTCTTGTCAATTAGTTACAACTCTTTTATTCCAATGATTTATAAGAGAAATTTTAAAAA
Source organism: Oxytricha trifallax (assembly GCA_000711775.1). Taxonomy (NCBI): domain Eukaryota; phylum Ciliophora; class Spirotrichea; order Sporadotrichida; family Oxytrichidae; genus Oxytricha; species Oxytricha trifallax. The sequence continues at coordinate 3,843 of ARYC01009163.1, read as the reverse complement.
AAAGATTTATTTAAAATACTTAAATAACTTGCTAAAAATATTTCAAATAAATTAAAATTGACAACTTGCTTAAATAAATAATTATTTATCACTCTTTCTCTCTCTTTTCAATAAAAGAATTTACCTCCTCAAATTTAAATATTTATATCATTGACTTATTTTTAATTTAAAGACAGTAGAAAATAGACTAATCAATAAATTTATAATGAAATATTTTTCTTCTAACGAATTTAAAGTTTGCTAATCAGTCCTATGTGGAAAAAATCATCTAAATGCAAAGAAAATAAAAAAATAGAAACTTAGCTTAATAAAAGTCAAAAATGGAAGAAACATTAGATTGATGATTTATCAATATTTGAATTTAAATTGCAATTTAATCAAAATATCAAAGCTTTCAAAAAGTGAGAGAGAATCCTTGAAAAGTTTAAAGCATCATCTAAATTTTGATAACAAAGAAAGAAGTCTAAGAATAAGAATTAAGAAATAAAGTGTAAACTGTGTGGAATAAATCAGTACGTAATATTTGTAGGAATTAACAAATAATTTTACCCTTGTAGTTAATGTTTAGCAAATTAAAATTTACAACCATTTTATAAAGAGCTTAAAATAAAACAGAGAGAATAATGTTTATATTGAAGGAAATAATGCTGATAGAATTGATAGACTAAAGGATCTTGGATTTAGAAAAACTACTAAAAATAAATAAATTAACTATATAAAGCATTTGAAATTAAAATAATGCAGGATAACCCTGTCTTTACTTTAAAAGCAAATGGATATGAGCAAATTAGATGTTATCGAAATTTAATATTCATAAATTGGCCTTAGATACAAGAATGACTATAAAAAGAAATTAGCAGATCCTGAGTTTATTAATAAAATGCAATCTTAAACTTAGGTATTACCAACTAAGATACTTATACTAAATTAATGTTAAATGATTGATTCAATTTGGTTTGGTAATATGCCTCAATTAGAAGAAGTTGAAATTAAAGATTGCGAATTTAATGATTTTTCTGAATAGTAGACAAAATTATGGACCAATCTTAAGAAACTTACTATTCTTAACTTAAAGAATGGCCATTTTAACATGATGAGGGAACTTTCTTATAAATGGTACAGAATTATCAGCCCTTAAAACCTTTCGCTTTATCATAATCTCTAATATCTCAAGATTACTTGCAAAAATATCGATTAATTGAAAGAAATTCATAATTCCATGAAGAATAGAGAAACTTACTTAAATTTAAAAATTATTACAACCTTCATGACATATCTAAGAGATTTGGCAAAAATAGGAACATTTCCTGCCAGTGTAAAAGCAAAGTATATTTGTCCAGCTCTCTCAATTTTTAAACCAAAAAAATTGTAAATTGCCAGATAATTTTATCTTTGCTGACAATTTAGGCATTTAATTAATTAATACTATCTTAAATACTGTAGCTTTATAATGGAAAATGTTTAAACTTTATAGAAGACCAACAAATATAAAGGAAAAATAGCTTTTAATTAAGTTTTATACAAAATAACAGACGAGAGAATATAAGAGTATCAATAATTTTTGTAGCGTTCAAAAAATGACAAAAATTTTCGAATTAATCATGGCAATAATGCTTAGTATTTTAGAGTTGTATCTAAGCCTTTTATGAATTTAGAGGTAGATTTCAAGGTATTTGCATGAATTTTATTTAACTTAAAAATTTTTAGTAGTTTAAAAAACATTCATCTTAAATAAAATTTTCAACTTTATTTAATAGTCTTATTGACTCCTTAAAGTTTATGTTATTTTTAATATTTTCAAAGTCATATTAAATAATTAAAATTTACTGTTCTATTTCAATTTTTTCTAAACAACCCTGTTTTAATATTTACTGATCCCCTATTTTGTGCAAATGAATAAAATTCTAATTTTAGTATTAAGGACTGATCAATGTAAAGTAATTTATCAATATCTATATTTGAGTGCGTATAAAATAAATTTACTAAATTTATTTTAGTTTTATCTTTTAAAATAAAAAATATAAATAAAAAACAATAATAAATTTTTGTATAATAACCATTAACTGTGAATTACTATGCGTGAACAAACTCAAGAAAAATATTATTTCTAATTCAAAATAGTAACCAGGCAAAATGATTTTATTAAAAATTTTTCTAAAATTTAAATCTGCTATTTTCAGCAATTATATAGTAATTAAACATTTATATAATAGTTGTTGAATCCCGTTCCAGATTGGATGTTTCCATTATTTACTTTAATAAATTAATAAATTTTGATGTTGAGAATGTATGTTTAGAGTTAACTTTATCCATTTAAAGACAATGATAAATAAAAATCATTTTTAAATTAGTATTAAATCTGGATATATGAAAAAGTATATATATATTTCAACATTTACTAAACATTAAAAAAAGCAAAGCCACCAACTTCTTAAAATTTAAATAAAAATAATTTTCAAGATTTTTGCTTAACTCACAAAAAAGGACATTAATTTTTTAATTAAAATTATAAATGTACTAATTTTATGATTCCAAAAAACTTATCCCTTAAATTTTTAGAAAAATAGTTTTAAAAAATGAACAAAATTAATAGATTTATTTTATATGTAATTTTGTTTACATACAACTTACAAATTAAACTTTATTTAAAAATAAAAAATTACTTATTTCATTCAATTAAATTTAATTAATATCTAAAAATAAATTTTCAACCTTCTTGAATCAGTTGATTGTATTGCCTATACTTATAGGATAAAGGGTTTATAACCGAGATTTCGCTGATTTTTTAAACTTTTATAAAATAACAGTATATACTAAGGTTCTGTAATGACTTTACTGTTTAAATAACGGTATACACTATCGGACACTATATGGTAGCACAAGACTCGTTTGTAAAATCTGGAATTGCTGTATGAAAAGATTTACGCTAGTTTGAACAAAAATTTAATTTGAATAAATTATCATACTAATAATTGCTAATACCTTATAATCATTATAGACTATTATTATAATGATTCTCAATTAGACAATAAAAGTTTACAATTTAAAATGATATTATTGAGAAACTATAATAAATTATGATCATTCAAATTGTTATTGAACCTAAAACCCATCTTAAAATTTTATTATTTTAATAATCATAAAATAAGAATTACAGTCGGTATCTATAGATATAAATAGTTATTTTTAAGTAAATATTTTTGGATTCAAACATTGAAATATGCATGTTACATTATCCAAAATTAATTAATTTTTACATCAATTATAAATTATCAAGTAAATATATACATTTAAACTAAAAATAGTAATTATAATTAATAAATTATTATTTTTATCAATATGTAATCGAATAAATACTCAATTTTTTGTGTGGTAAAATATTGTAATTGGAAAAAATGTAGCTATTTAGAATTTAAATAATAAAATCCTCATAAATACAACTTAAGTAATTTATTATTATATTTTAATTGAAGATTTTGATAATTATTGCGAGAAATTAAAATTAAGTATAAATATACTTTTCCAATAATAAAAATACAAAAGAAATATAAGCATTCATAATAATCGATTTTAAATTATCCTATAATAATAATTAATTAATATTTAAAATAAAATGTTAATTTAAATATTTAATCATTTGACTTTAGTACATTTAAATAAATGAAAGTAAAAATAAATCATATAAAAATTTTATTATGAATTATATTTTAAATTGCGATCTAAGAAGGTGTTTTTCATAAAACAAAAATAGAAATATTTAAAAATCAACTACTATCAATAAAGCCTAAATTGGAATAAACATTAGATTAACAATTTATCAATATTTGCATTTAAATATCAATC
>ARYC01009161.1:0-19164 GCA_000711775.1 Oxytricha trifallax | reverse complement strand
ATGAAAAAAGAACTCATCAATATGTCTAAACGCTACTTTAGCATTCAAAAGCCAGGAAGCTTTTTCCCATAGATACCTACTGGCCAGAGAATCAGAAGATTCTATAAGAAAGTTGACATTGTTGAGCATCCCTTGTAATAAGAAGCTTTACTACTAAAATATATAATAATTAATTATGTTAAATTTATATAAAGCTCCAAAACTGAATCCAGGTCAAGAAGTGTCTTTTGACAATTTATCGTTAAATTTTACAAATATTACACATTATTACATTTATCATTGAGCCATAAATACTGGGCGGTGACTTTGGATGGCAAGCCTACTAAAACCATGTTTAAGGATAATTTATTCATTCCAACCAAGGCACTTGCAATTGCTCTCGCTGAAGAATGGGAAGGCCAAAAGGAAAGCATCAACCTTAAGTCACTACACTTGGTAAGAAATAATAATAATATCATAAGATTTTTGTGTTATAAATTTCATTTTACAGAATAACTTCATGGCAAAGACAATTAGGTCTCAAAATGATCCTATAATTTAAGATTACATGAAAGATATTAAAAAGAATTTTGCATATAGTCACTCTTAATAATTATTAAAAAAAGAAGAGTTGACAGCAATATTAGAGAACGATTAAATCTGTTTCCGTGAGAGTGAAGAAGATGCTGAAAATGACTACAAGAAAGGCCTCGCAAAGACTCAGAAAGCACATACAGACAGAATTTTTGAGATTTTAGAAAGAGAATTTGGCATTAAACTCAAAATATTCCATAGTATACAAATTGATGCTCAAGACTCTAGTGTTCAGAAGTTGCAGCCTATTTTGTAGAATTGTGATCCATATGTTCTTAGTAGTTTGTATTCCATTTCCCAGTCTTCCAAGTCAACTGCCATCGCTTTAGCTCATAAAAAATTTATAAAATTAATAGCATTCATATTGAGAAGTGAGTTGAATATCCATGATGCTGTTAGCATTGCCAGAGTCGATGAAAACTATCAGAGCAAGCATTTCGGGAAAGTATAGTTTGATTTATATTTACAATTTATCATTTACAATATTAATAATAGAAGGAGCTCATGACTTTGATGAAGCCCATTCTTAAGCAGTTTTTGGCACAGCAAAAAATGTGATTAACTTGTGCATGTTAAGAGACCTTGAATATTATCAATCTATTTGATAGTGTTCTTACAGATATAAACTTATTTAATTAACTTTATCTATTTAATTCTTAAAACTAACATTATCAGTATTAGATCATTTTTTTAAAATTTTAATCATAATTAAAAGTAAACAATGCTTATATATCAATACATAAGGTCAGGTTCCACAGGCCAGCATAGTTCCTTTTCAAGAATAATGTCAGGTGGGTCAGTGATAAACATCAGATACTCATTCAATGTCATTTCGCTGTCTGAAATACATGAAGCCAGTTCGTCGCCCAATGGGAATGAGCTCACTAGTCAAATTCTTAATAGTCTGATTTATCTGTGAGGCGCCCTTGCCAGCTACTATGTTTATTTGCTTGCCTAATTCTAGCATGCTCTCGTAGATAGTCCATGCTTTGTCGCATTGAGACAGCGATTTAACTTCTTTGGTTGAGCCAGAGAGCATCACATTTTTACACATCCAAGTTGAGAACACTTTCTAAGGACACTATAAAAACAGAAATAAGTGAAGTCATTAATAATATACCTCTTCAGTCTGGTGAAGAATCCAGATGTTCTAGTATGGTGAAGTTGGCTAATGCACATAATCATTAAGAGTTCTAAGCATTTAATTCAATATTGATGCTTCTGCCTCGATTAAATGAATACAATAAGTTCCTAATATCAAATTTATTCCAGTAAATTCTTGGTCTCCAGCTATGTTCTTGAAATAGTTATTCATGTCCTCTGTAAATTAAGGGTGTTATAATAATTTGATGAATAAATACTTTCGATTTCTCCCTTGGCATCTGCTTCGTTGAGCTTTGCAACATACATGACTCTCTTTTAAGCAGTCTATAATGAAATTTAATTAACACAATCGTTTCAAAAAATTTAAATATCTCCTATTAAATGTATTGAGAATTTCTTATTTTAAATAAATTTTCTGAAGTTATTACTCTATTTTCTCTGATTTTCTTAATGACATTATAGAAATTAGGTCTTGGCTTCTCTACATAGTTGTCAGGGTTAAGTAAAGTCTAAGGTCCTGTTCCTTATGTTTGTTACAAATCAGCTCTTTATAAATTTAAATAAAATACTATCATATTTTATAAATATAATGAGTGAGATTATTCATAATAATAATTAAAAATGTTAATTAAAAACAATTAACTCTATTCCTCATAGCAGCAGACTATGTCTTTCCCTGAGTTTAATTCATATTTTTTAATAATTTATTTAATTATATTTCTTTAGCATTAGATTAAATTATAAAACATCAAGACTGTTTTAAATCTTATTTCTAGTAATTCCATTATATAATTATCTAGTATTTTTATAATTATAATTTTACATCTTTATTTTTATAAATGGCTCAAGTTATTGAAATAGCTACACCTGCTGATTTCCAGGCTGCTTTTGAACAAGTCTCTCAGGAACAGCCATTTGTGATTAATAAAGTTTATCATTTTATTTTGTCTTGAGCAATAAAATAAAAATAAATAGAAATGATCTTGTACATTACTGGAGGAGAGGATGCCGAGGGCAAGTCATGGTGCCCAGACTGCATAGTTCACAAGAAGGCAATTTAAGAAAATGTTATCAATCAAGCCGAAGGAAAAATCTTGAGGTGCTGGGTTCCCACAAGAGAAGAGTGGAAGGGCAATAATGAACATCCTTATAAGGCCATAACAACAAATATAATGTAATTTCCTTTTGAAATAAGTAGTAATTTAAATATAATTGTTTATTATGAGTAAAAGGCCAATCCAGCACTTAAAGTGAGAGGAGTGCCATCGCTTTTATTAATGAGAGAAGGAGAAGTTGTCGCTAGAGCTGAAACTGATGAAGATTTCATTAATCTAGATCTTCTTCAAATGATTGCCAAACCAGAGTGATTCATAAGTATATTTTGAGATTTTTCATTTCTGGAATCTTTAGTTCACAAATCTTTTGTCTAAATTCTTTATTTTTAAAAGTACTAAGTCAATTTTGATTTATTTTTTACAGTTTACTAAGCAATCATTAAAATATTGGAGGTATAAATTTAAAAAAGTTGTTCAATTAATTTGCTAATCAATCGTTTGTTGCATGTCTATATTATTATATCTCTTCTTGTTTAATATGCTTCTGTTTTACTCTTTCAGCCCTCCTTGAAGACTAGCCCCAACATTTCCATTTTTCTATCTGAGGATCTTGCAGTCCAAAAGTATGTGTTTTATGTAATTTGTAGAGTCCAAGTCAACTGAATCTTATTACTAATGCAATTTTTAATCAATGCTTCCATGTCTCTAAGTGAAATTATTTTGAGTATTTCTCTGTGAATTTATGCCATAGTTTTAGCATTTTTAGTGTGAGATTTCTTCAAGCTCACATCTATGGAGTTATTAAGGTGATGATGTATGTCTTAGCCGCTTGCACCATTCATAAATTAGCGATTTAACTCTTCTTTTTCGAGATGCAAAGACCCTTGATGCTGCATTAAGATTGAAGTTGCCCCCTTAAAGTGAGTCTTTTAATGGAGCTCAGGTAGGAGCAAGGCTTTCGGGGAGAGATAAGAAGTGTTTTGGTTGTTATTTTGAGATTATTATTTCGATTGATTCTTCTGCATTATCATTAAACTGCTTCTTAGAGGTGATGTTTGCACAGAGTAAAATGATATTTAAGTGATAATTTATGGTATATTATGTAGTTTTTATTAAAAATGATTTGTCTCTGGCAGTACTTTGAAGTGAAGTATTTACACTATCAAAAACTCTCTCTACAGTGCTTATAGCTTTAAACTTCATAAATTAAGGTCCAATTTCTTTTTCAGGCTCTCTAGGTCTCAATAAAAATCCTTTTTTGTATAAATCTAAGGGTTCTGACCAGAAGAATGACTGATTCTGGAAGTTGTCCTAATCAAAAATAATTTTAATCTTCTGAAATTCTAAATAGACTTTTGATTAATCTAATGAAACAATCTGGAAGTTACATACAGCTATTCTTTCTTTTTGAGAAGAATTATAAGTGAATCTAAAAACTGATTTTTGAAGTTTATCTGCAGTTGGTTGTCTTTCGTAATAGTCCTTCACTACCACTGGTTTTTAAGCCATCTAAAACCAAAGTTAGTTTAATATCATTTATTTAATCTTTTGTTTTCAATGTATAATGCAATATATTTGCTCCAAAAATTATAAATAAAAACTATCATTAATTACCTCTTTTATAAACTCAGCAACTCTATCTCTATATTTCTTTGACATTTCATCTCTCTTCTCTATACAGTAATTATGATTGAATATTCTATGTTTTGTTACTATTTTTGATAGAAATTAATCTTTCATTTTAAGAGGGGTCTTATATGGTCTGTCTCTCAGAGATCACGTTGTTCTCGTAACTTATATACCATTGAACATTTTATTATAGATTAAATAAATTTATGACCAATAATCTATAATAGTTCCTATATCAAAGTCATATGCCCTTTTTCAATAAAACTTTCTTTTTTATTTTTAGATATACTTATAATCTATACTTATAAGAAACAGATTAATTTTATGTGATAACTCTAGTTTTCACATACAATTAGAGTGAGAGAATAATATTAATAATAATCTATAAAATGAAAAAATTTAAACAGGCTTTTACTAAAAAATCTAAGAAATTGTCTGAGATTCCTCCTTCTCATTAGAACCCAAATCATAAGAGAACCACGACACTAGAGCCAATAAGAGAAGAAGGAATTCCAGTTATATTTAATATTGCCATATTTCAATGTTGGTTTATATATTTTTACAAGTTTAATACAATTTTTTAATAATTTAAATGAGAATAACGAGCCACTTCCATCTTTTAAAATCTTGAGACCAGAATTGCAAAGTGGTGTCTCAAAACTTCATCAATTAACATAAAATCAAGTAGCCAAGCTTTTTGATAAGAAATTTCAAGAGCAGGTTGACACCAAGATGGCTGGTTTTGAGAAGCAAAAGAAATCAGAAAATATTACACTAGCGGGGCCACAGTAGAAAATCGAGGATATCTTCAAGGATTTCGATAGAAGCAATCAAAATTTGAGGTATGAGATAGGCAATGAGTCTAGGGACAGTGAAATTGGATAGTGGCATGAAAGATTGTCTGAGAATGAAAGGCAAAGTCTCGGGCAATTTTCAATTATACATGTGAAGGCATCACTGCCTGAGAGAGGACCAACGTTGCTAATAAAAGACTTACAATGTCCAAGAATCAAATTATCTAATGACAAAACAAAATGTGAAATTATAGAGTGATATCACAAAAATGGCAGCTGAGAAGAATCGGTAATACCAAATTTTTAATTATACACACCAGAAATAGCAGCATGAGGCCTTATAGTAACCTTAATATTGAATATATAAACATAATCAGACAAACCTTGTGCGAACATATCGCATATTATCTCTTAATGATTTACTTGTTTTACCAATCTTCAAAAAGATTTAAAATTTTTAAATTACTTTGCTAATTTTTATGTAATTTCTGATATCTTAAAATTTTGTTTTTTAAATTGAAAATTCATATATCAATGTTGACTCTTAATTGAAAAGTAACAAATAAACTTCACAAAGTTTATATTAATAAATAAAATATGTTATTGAGAATTATTTTCTTATAAGGAATTTGTTTTTATGCAAACCTAATTTTAGCTAAAATATTAAAACAGGATTTTAGGGGTTTAAATATGAAAACGGCCTTAATATGATACGGTTTTTGCAATAAGAAAACGAAGGTTTGAAAATGTAAAATTCCAAGTTAGAAAGAGAAATTTAAATCCTAAAAATGGATCTCGATTCATCAAGATAAATTTAGACAAGAACTTCAGAGTAAGTTGCCAAGCTCAATGATATTAATGAGAAGCAACAAAATAAGATATTTAAACTCAAAAGAATACAGAGTGAATTGCATTAAATGGTGAATCATGAAAGTGCGATATTAAGTAAATAAATGGAAGCTAAGAATAAATAAATCGATGAATTGCTTCTCATTAATTTCAACCTAAAGGAAAAGCTAAAAGCTTAAAAATATATACAAAATGAAAATATGCAAGAGACATAGAGTAGACACAATAACAAAACGGTTCAAACTTTGGATGGATTACTTCAATAATCAAGAGCTTATAATTAAATAAATAGCTTTCTAGATTAAAAATCTCAAATCAGATTAACTTCAATTTGTAAAAAAGTAACTAACTTAAGCAGTAGATAAATAACTTTTTCGTTTATAAGAAATCAGCAATTATTTGAAAGAGACAATCATACTTCGGCAACTCCAAAGAACATTAAATCTCCACCAATCCTACAGGAAGAACCTAATTTTTGCAAAGCATGTAAGGAATCAGTGAAATAAATCTCTCAACTTTAAGTTTTCAAATCACAGATCAATACAACAATGATCTCAAATATTTAGCATGCTCTTGATAAAGCTAATGAAATGATGTCATTTTACTCGCAATATGTGCCTATTGACTATTTTTCTTCAGAAATGGATGAAGACATGGATTAACTGTCAGACCAGCTCACTCTAAGAGGGTAATTTATTTTCTCATTTTTTTCATTTCATTCTTTTTAGTTTGTTCAAGCACTTAAAAACAACTTTTGATGACACAAAAACCACTTTGAGGAGAGAGTTAACCACCTAAGACCTTGAGAACCCATCTTCCCAAGAAGACGACGACGAAAGTGACCATAGTCAACAAAACTTGAATTTCAAGTCCGCAGAGAGAGTTCACGAGTTTTTAATGGAAGTAATCTAGAATTTAGTGTAAAATCGTGGCTAACTGGCTTAATTGTTTAAAGACATTCAACAAAGCTACAGCTAACTTTTCTTCTACATTCATTACTTATTTGGATTAAGTCAATCTCTCATACCAGTTTACACTAACTATTAGGAGTTTCAAGATATACACATTCGAACCATAAATAAACTTAAGGGGGAGAATTAGTGGCTGTAGTCCAAATTGCAATATGAATCGTACTCTACTAAAGATCAACTTGAATAGATAAAAACGCTTGAGTCAAGATCTATGTTTAAATTTTTACAATTTTTATGTAATAGAAAGCAGAATTGGTAGATCTACGTATAAATCGATAGAAAGCAGATAAGCGTGTGTAGCAGCTTACTCAGGAATTAAACGAATTAATAGAAAAGCTTAAATCTCAGTCTCTTTAAAAAACAGAGGCACAAAGAGAGCTTGATCAAATAAAACGTGAGAGAAACTTCTTAAATGAATCAATGAAGGAACTCAAAATGATGTTCTAAAAAGCCATTGAATGAATTATTTAAAGTTTATATTAAATTATACCACTAATTCACAATTTATAATTAATTAAGAATGTCATATTTCAATTTAACAGCTTTTCATTTTAGTATCCAAGCTATATCATAAATATTCTTTTAATATAGTGCCTAGCAACAAGTATAATTCTACTAGGAAGAAATACCTCTGATAGGCACATTTATTATTTTTGATTAAATTTTCTAGAAATATTAAATTTTATAATAATCCAGAAATTATCTTAATTGTATATTAATTTCAAGATTCAAAATAAAAGCATGAATTTGTTATTATGAATTGTCAAATATGTCTTTTACTAAATCCATTGTGTAATTCATGATTAATAAGTTCAATATTCTGATAGTGGTTTATGCTTGAGAGTATTAATCATGAAACCCTCATCGACGCAAGTCACCATAAGGACAAGGTTGTACCTCACTTTACCAAGTTTTGCCAAAATTTTACCCTTCATTTTGAAGTCGAGGACGTTATACTCAGCCAGGGGCTCAATTGCGATTTCATCTAAGAGTTCCAATTCTGTCTTAAATGGTCTAAATTTTAAATAAAATAGAGAAAGGGAAATAAATGGAGAGTATTTCCAGATCAAGAAGACCTGGCCCATTCCACAGCGAGTTAGAACAAAGTCTCCTTCAGTTTCTAGATGATCACATTCCATTTCTTAAAGAGTTTCTTGGTTTTGTTCACCTGTATCAATTGAGTGGCATCTGATGCTTGAATCACGAGAGCTATAGATAAATATTAGATAAATTAATGTTGATTTACGTTGTAATTATAGCATATTAAGAAACTGAAAAATTGATGATAACATCAGAGTGCTCAGTTTCTACAACAAAAGTAGCCGATAAATCTGGCATTTCTAAGCGTCCAATTCTTATTCCTGATGAGAAGAAGATGTTCTAATTGTCTGTTTTAATCATAGCTGGGTACCCTTAAGTTTGAATCTAGTAAGATGATATTTCAATGGGCTCATCTTCGCCGATTTGATAAGAAACTACATAAGCAACACTTTCATCTTTCACTAAGACAATCACGTTGAAGTTGCAGAATAAAACTTGAGAAATATTCTCTACTTCAATTCTAGTCAACAACTTGTAACCATCTTGGAAGTCAAATACGTAGATTGTCCTGTCACTTGCAATAGCAATTGCGTTCAAATCTCTGTCAATGCAGAAATCAACAACTTACTCTCCTGTGGGATTAAGATTATTGATCATGAACACATGAAAGTTTGAAATTTCCTCAAGAGTATCAATTCTGATCTCTCTTATGGAGAAGTCTTGGAAGACCATTATGATTTTGTTTTCAGCGTAATCACATCCAATTAGCTGTTGACCGTGAGTTTCAATTTAAGCAAGCTCTTCATAGCTCCATTTATTTCGTAAACCCTTTGATGGAGAGAGAATACTGTCCATCATTTCACTTGTGTATTCGTAACCATTACCAAGATCCAAATTAGATCCTTAAGACTGCAGTTGATTACTAAAACTCATATGAATAAATAGACTTTAAAATATTAATATCTAATAAATATTTTCAATATGGATTTAAAATAAATTTAAAGATAAATTGAAACATTTCATAGATTAATTATCATAAAAATTCTCCTCAATATATCAATATAGTATTCTATTAATTTTTTACTATCAAATAAATTATTTGTAAAGCTATTTTTTTCAGACTAATTCAAGGGTTTTACTATAGTTTCCTTTAGATTTTGAGTCATGGAGCGCCTTAAAATAAAAATGACAAATACTGTAAAGCATCTTATTTGAATCATTCCTATTGTAATTACTGGATGAATCATTTGAGTTCAAATTTGACTGCAGCCTGTTTCTATTGTTACTAAATCCTCTCTATTTGAATTCCCTGATTCTTGATTGCCTTCTTTCTTTTGCGTTATTTTGGCCAATTTGCTGAGTTTGCTCTTTTATGCTGTCTATTTCGAGTACCTTGTTGTCTGATTCTACTTTCTCCGAATCATCTGTCCTTTCCATTTTATGTCTGTTTCTACGGTCTTTGAAATTTGGCACTTTCTTAGTAGGGCCGTTGTACTCTGTGATTGGCAATAATTGCTTCTTAAGGAAACTTGTATCTGGTTGATAAAAAACATAAACAAGATTCAATTGTAGGAGATTTTAGGATGAATCGCTTTTCTTGGGAGAGCTCTTTTAGAAAGAAGGGACATTTCTCTGCGAATTTTAACTATTCAAACCAACGTTTCTACCTCTAGTGGGTTAATTAGTTTAATCCGCTACGTCAAAACTGGATGGAGGTCTCGAATTTTGCATTTTAGCTTTGTACTTTAAGTGCAAATTTGAGGTTCCTCCACTTGGCTTTGATTAAATAGTGATGTCTGGTCCGGTATCACTTGAATCTGCTGTTTAATTTGTAATGTTTGACTAATTCAATGATGAGCTAACTGAGCTTGAAGGACCATGTCCCCCAACACCCCCTTACTTTCTTCTTTCCCTTGCATTCGCTAAACTTGAGAACTTCTTCTCAGGCAGTTCTTTCTCTTGAGGTTTTTCTATTTAAGTTGCTGTCTGACCTAGAGGCTTTGTCATTATCTTATCATCCTTGAATTTCTTCTTTAAATTATCTAATTTGAGCTTTAATTGCTCTTTGTCGTTAAGAGCGGACTCAAGTTTGTGGCTCAACTATTAGAAAGATTATGAAAATGTTAAGAATAATTTACATTTTGGTTTTTAGTTTCTTCTTCTCTTAGTTTCTGTTTTAGATTTAAACTCAAAAGTTTTATGAATAATATATAATTCGCATTAAATTTATACTAGAGTTTATTTAATTTTGTGTATTAAAACCCCAAAACCCCTTAATGAGGTTTATAAGTGCTTTGATTTGTAGGGAATTTGTTAGGGGTTGGGGTTATTAATTGGTTTTAATGTGAAATTTTTAGTAAATTTATTTAATTTTATCACTTAAAATGCACTTTTGGATCATGTGGGAGTGGTCTGAAGTTTATCTTGCTTAACCACAACTCTATCTGCTCTATTGTTATGTCTTATCTTGAGTTTGGTTTTAATATTATTGATTCTGGCATTTATTTTAATGATTGAGAGACTCTGGTTTTGTCTATAAATTACTTGATTCTTTGCTTAGCATCTTTCTCACACCTAGTAGAGTAGTAATCGTTCCGAGGCATATCGCACTCTATTATTATTGCTGCTAAAGCCCACACATCCCATTAAAAATCTCCATCTCTCCAGTCTTCTCTTTCAGGATAATAGCCTGGAGTTCCCATAACACTTCCTAGCCTTGATACTTCCACCCTTAATGCTCTGTTGAAGTCAATAATTGCCACTCTTACTGGTGAGAAGTTTATCATAATATTCTCAGGCTTCAAATCTCTATGAACAAAGCCTAACTTATGTAACTCTTTTATACCTTGTAAGGTTTAGGTTGCTATTAAAGCAAGCTACTTATGATTCCTTTGATCAGTAATAAAATCTCTGAGGGTCATTTCATAGAGTGGGAGTCTGAGAGCCACATGATCCTTGGCAAGAAGAACAGCATCTAGCTTGATTAAGTAACTACACTCTTTAAACTTAGCTTTAGTGAGTACTTGATACTCATTTGTAAACTCCATCTGATATTTATCATCACTTAAGAGATAGTTTAAGGGATACACCTTGTATGCGTATTGATGATCATTGATAACTTTCTTATCAAAGGAGTCTTCTATTATAATGTAGCTTTAAAGAGAAGTGTCTAGGTCGATTTAAGCAAGAACCGGTATTTTCTTGTATTGAATCTTGATCATAATTTTTGTTATTTCAGAGGTCAGTTGGTTGCGTGCCTTCTTAACTTACTCTAACTCTCTAGCTTATTCAGGTCCTACGACCTTAGAATATTCCCTCGCTTTTCTTTTGTTTAGAAGCTTCAGCTCAACTTCATGATTCTTAACTTCTATATCTTTCTTGTGAGCTTTTAATAGATGCTTCTTTAAGTCTCTTGTATGAGAGTATTGCTTATGGCACTCAAAGCAGTCATACTTTCCATCTATTTTATCATGCTTTAAGTATACAGTGGGCTTTGCTTCTCTATGGTCCTTCATGTTTCTTTACCAGCTTGATTTATGAGCAAAATCTCTCTCACATAACTCACAAAAATAGACTTCAACTTCTTCAGTTTGTATAGGAATTCATTAATACCTTTCTCCTCCTCTCTGTCTCCCACACACTTGTTTGCTATTAATTTTCTATTATTAATTTCAATTTTAATAACAGAGACATCATGTGATAGCTCTGGTAGTTCCTTATGAGAGTTCATCTCGCAGCTATCACACTTTTTATTGCTCCCAAAGGTAAGTCTCATTTGTTTTATGGAAGGGCTGTTGTTTTTCTTAAAATGTTAGCGCTCATATTTAAATTTGAATTTAAAATTATAAAACTGCCTCTATAACTGAGAGCTTATATGAGAGCTTTGCAAGTCTACAAGTATCAAGGGAAGTTCTAAGAGTATTAGCGAAGATAAATGAGAACTAAGAGACGAACCAGCTCTAAAAATGGGTGAGAAAGTAACCATTTTTACTATTAATAATAAGTTGATTATAGTACGTACCGATTTAGGAGGTGCACCTAATTAAGTACGTACTGCTTTAGGAGGTATTTTGTGATTTTATGATTAAAATTAGGGTGCTCCTAATGAAGTACTAGCATTAATTAATGCTCCTAATTAAGTACTAGCATTTTAGGAGCTGCTCCTAATTAAGTACGTACCAAATTAAATTTAAAAATATGGAACAATAACAGTAGAAATTGATATCCATCTCTCAAATTTGAAACCAGTTCTCAAAACCTTCTCCATATCCTTCTTAGAGGTTGACCTCCTATAGGATGCCCAAATTTAATAGTAAGTTTTTCAGAGGTATATAATTGAAATCAATAAACTTAAATTTGAATATCATTTCTAAGATCTGTTAACAAGATGGCGTCAATGAATGATGCAATGAAAAGAGTGCAAGCACAAGAATTGATTCAAAGATTTAGAAGCAAGGAGGATTTGCACCGCTACCTGGTGCAGCAAGGTAATGAACTCATAGTAACTCATCTTGATTATGTAGTTGGTAAGTTCTTGCCAACGATGGAAGGTACCAAAATTTCATTTCTAAGGGCGATACTCTGCGAAGAGAAGAAGCATTGAAAACTTAAGATGTAAAGTTTGCAGAGATTCCAAACTATCCAGAAATCTCAGTGACTAACTTATATGATGATGCTATGAATGACCCAGAGGTTTCGCAGTACCTGCCTTCTAAGAAGCAGTTGTCAAATAAACTTCCTGAAAGAAACTATTTCTCTGGCATACTTGCAACAATATAAGGTGATTACTTGAAAGAAATTATTCAAGAATCTCATAAGAAAAGGTACAGCATCTCTTCAGAAGATAAGGATAAACAAGGGATCAAGATAAGTGCGAGCTGGCTATCAGAGCTGCAGAAGCACCCTTATATTTCAAGTAAGATTTGTAGCTTAACTCTTTAGAAAAAATCTGGTACTGGCATCTTCTTGATGAACGAATAGAGCAACTTCATAGAGAGCGAAAGTCGCAGACAAAGTATGAAGTTAGCAAGAGACTTTATTCAAATATTTAGCTTCCAGAGTAAATGAATATAGATGCTGGAGCTGGCAGCAAGAGAAGAAGTTTAGGAGGAGGGAAGCAAGAAGTAGAAGAAAAGAAAGAGAAACCAGCTCCCTCTAAAGAATTCTAAATGTGACTTATATATTCATTAACTTAACTACAAAACTTATTTATATATATTCACTCTCCCTTCTTTCGCACACTTTTAACCCAATAAATTATCTACTCTCTTCGCTGAACTTTTAATAAAGTCTTCTGTATCGATAGGTAGGTCATGCATCAAGTGGTATAGCAGCAGTTTCTTGTAATGGCCTTTTAATATACCCCAGTAGAACTCAATTCCATTAAACTATGGACTGTAGGTACGTTGAACACTGCCGTTATTCTTAGTTGCTCATAACTCTTCCTTTTTTCTTTAGTCTTATGAACAGAAAGATTATCAACGAATAGTATAATCTCTTATTCAGGGTACTTCTCTCTCAGCTGCTCTAAGAAATTAATATACTGCTCTGTCTTAATAGAGCGAGGATGAATAACATAAGTTTCTAAACCAGCATCCTCGCTAATACCTCCTAGATTGCCATTGTTTATACCTTGACTTTCTAGTCATATACTTCTATATTACTATGCCTCTTATACCAAGATTTCTAGATAAGAGTGTTGAAGGTAAACACAGCCTCGTCAGCATGTATAAACTTAATATTATTAGTAATAGCTCTCTGCATTTAATTATAAATATAATTTAGGTTATTGTAAAATGGCAGAGTGAAATCAATCACTCTCTTGATACGATTAACACCTTTGTAAGAAATACCATTCGTTTATAGATGTTGGCTATAGACTAAGCAGAGATCTTCAACTCAGGGAACTGGCGATGAAACATAGTAGTCGTTGGTCTAAAGAGAAGTGAGCCCAATACTTCAAAGTTTTTTCATTAATAAGATAGTCAATATGCTTCTATAGAAACTTTCCTCTTAGGCTAAGAATTTAGCTACTATTTCTTTAATTATAGTGCTATAAGACAGTGGGAACGAACAGTTGACGGACTTCGCTTTAAGAGTAGCGCAATAGACTTATAGTTTAGTACTGGTTTGATTTATTCACTCTATATATCAACTCAATACCGCAGTATAAACACTAAATCTATATACTCTTCATCATAAATAGACCCAAAAGCTTCCTATTTTTGTCTCGCATTTAATTAATAACCCCAACCCCTAACAAATTCCCTACAAATCAAAGCACTTATAAACCCTCATTAAGGGATTTTGGGTTTATTCTCTACAATATTTATTGTTTGCTTTTCCTTTTTGCCGACGAGATGCTGCTCAATTATCTCAAAATAGAAATTTGAAAATGTTTTGGAAAGTATAGAACGAAATTCCTTAAATCTTTAAATTTTTTTTTTTAATTAATTTTTTAATCCTTCATAGTTATTAATATTGTGGCGAAATTAATAGATTAGGATTAAAAGTAAAACAATAAAACATACAGGATCGTGCTGCCATTATTATTGGTCGTATTCTTCATAATGCTTTGCTAAGTATTAAAGGAAAGGTATATCTCTTAAATATACGAAAAATCTTTAAAAAATCCTTTATCGAAAGTTTAATTTTTTTAAGTTGAGGAGAGTGCATAAAGTTCAAAATATTAAATGAAACGAAATCATCTAGAATCAAGTGAGAGAAATTTACACTCTTTATACAATAGAACAAATAGCCTTATATCTATTTTTTTGGAATTGGTTTAGTAATTTTGCCTATGGAAAGCCAAGATTGATTTAAATGGGCTGTAACAAGCAAATCCTTTAATTGAAAAGAGAGTTCAATTTGAAAAGAAACTTAAATCAATGCAGTTACACATAATTTAGTTTCTTTCGAAGAGAGAGAGAGTGATAAAGGAATTAAGAAAAGGCTCATTTCAGCTCTGCATGTTTCAATTCTATGAGCAGCTTCTTAAGTGATGGCAAAAAGATATTTGATTTTGAACGGGCTTTTCCAAATCCAAATATAAAGATCAGAGAGCATAATAAGCACGAGGGATCCTCGATGAGTAAGCTTTTTATCTTGTCTTACTATCAGATGTTTTGATTTCAGTGAGGGGCGTGCAAACTTTTCTTTTTCAAAATATTTCTCCTAACAAGAAATTACCAATGCACTTTAAAAGCTTTAATTGATATTCATGATAATAATGAGCAATCTATAAATAAAGAGAGCTTATTGTTTCAAAAGTATATAAAGTTTATATAAGGCTTTAAAGATTCAAGTCAAAACCACGCCATATAATATTTAATGATAGATTGAGCACACTATGAAATTCTTCATAGGATCCTTAATGCTCAGTTTCTTAAATCTCATCTAAGCATTTCGATAATAGTGTTTCTTTAGAAAGGCTCAAACTTTCAACGAAGCATTTCAAGCCTTTGACTAAATTTCGCATAAAGTGCATTACTAGAGCTTAATCAAGTTGAGATTATCTACAATATTTATTCATTGCATTTCTTTTTTTGCCGACGAGATGCTGCTCAATTATCTCAAAATAGAAATTTGAAAATGTTTTGGAAAGTATAGAACGAAGATTGCTTAAATCTTTAAAGTCGTTCTTCAAATAATTTTTGAATCATACATAGTTATTAATATTGTGGCGAAAAAATTTAATAGATTAGGATTGAAAGTAAAACAATAAAACATTCAGGATCGTGTTGCCATTATTATTTTTCAGTTAACGTATCCTTCAAAATGCGTTGCTAAGTATAAAAGGAAAGGTGTATATCTTTAATATATGAAAAATCTTTGAAAGATCCTTTATTAATTTTTAAAGTTGAATCATGCCATAAAAGTTTCAAACTATTAAATGAAACGAAATCATCTAGAATCAAGTGAGAGAAATTTACACTCTTTATACAATAGAACAAATAGCCTTATATCTATTTTTTGGGATTGGTTAAGTAATTTTGCCTATGGAAAGCCAAGATTGATTTAAATGGGCTGTAACAAGCAAATCCTTTAATTGAAAAGAGAGTTCAATTTGAATAGAAACTTAAATCAATGCAGTGACACATAATTTAGTTTCTTTCGAAGAGAGAGAGAGAGTGATAAAGGAATTAAGAAAAGGCTCATTTCAGCTCTGCATGTTTCAATTCTATGAGCAGCTTCTTAAGTGATGGCAAAAAGATATTTGATTTTGAACGGGCTTTTCCAAATCCAAATATAAAGATCAGAGAGCATAATAAGCACGAGGGATCCTCGATGAGTAAGCTTTTTATCTTGTCTTACTATCAGATGTTTTGATTTCAGTGAGGGGCGTGCAAACTTTTCTTTTTCAAAATATTTCTCCTAACAAGAAATTACCAATGCACTTTAAAAGCTTTAATTGATATTCATGATAATAATGAGCAATCTATAAATAAAGAGAGCTTATTGTTTCAAAAGTATATAAAGTTTATATAAGGCTTTAAAGATTCAAGTCAAAACCACGCCATATAATATTTAATGATAGATTGAGCACACTATGAAATTCTTCATAGGATCCTTATTGCTCAGTTTCTTAAATCTCATCTAAGCATTTCGATAATAGTGTATCTTTAGAAAGGCTCATACTTTTAACGAAGCATTTCAAGCTTTTGACTAAATTTCGCATAAAATGCATTACTAGAGCTTAATTAAGTTGAGATTCTCTACAATATTTATTCATTGCATTTCTTTTTTAGCCGACGAGATGCTGCTCAATTATTTCAAAATAGAAATTTGAAAATGTTTGTGAAAGTATAGAACGAAATTCCTTAAATCTTTAAAGTCTTTTTTCATATAATTGTTTAATCTAACATAGTTGTTAGTATTGTGGCGAAATTAATAGATAAGAATTGAAAGTAAAACAGTCAAAGATACAGGATCATTTTGCCATTATTATTTGTCAGTTAACGTATTCTTTATAATGCTTTACTAAGTATACAAGGAAAGGAATATCTCTTTAATATACGAAAAGTCTTTAAAAAATCCTTTATGGAAAGTTTAATTTTTTGAAGTTGAGGACAGTGCATAAAAGTTCAAAATATTAAATGAAACTAAATCATCTGGAATCAAGTGAGAGAAATTTACACTCTTTATACAATAGAACAAATAGCCTTATATCTATTTTTTGGGATTGGTTAAGTAATTTTGCCTATGGAAAGCCAAGATTGATTTAAATGGGCTGTAACAAGCAAATCCTTTAATTGAAAAGAGAGTTCAATTTGAAAAGAAACTTAAATCAATGCAGTGACACATAATTTAGTTTCTTTCGAAGAGAGAGAGAGAGTGATAAAGGAATTAAGAAAAGGCTCATTTCAGCTCTGCATGTTTCAATTCTATGAGCAGCTTCTTAAGTGATGGCAAAAAGATATTTGATTTTGAACGGGCTTTTCCAAATCCAAATATAAAGATCAGAGAGCATAATAAGCACGAGGGATCCTCGATGAGTAAGCTTTTTATCTTGTCTTACTATCAGATGTTTTGATTTCAGTGAGGGGCGTGCAAACTTTTCTTTTTCAAAATATTTCTCCTAACAAGAAATTACCAATGCACTTTAAAAGCTTTAATTGATATTCATGATAATAATGAGCAATCTATAAATAAAGAGAGCTTATTGTTTCAAAAGTATATAAAGTTTATATAAGGCTTTAAAGATTCAAGTCAAAACCACGCCATATAATATTTAATGATAGATTGAGCACACTATGAAATTCTTCATAGGATCCTTAATGCTCAGTTTCTTAAATCTCATCTAAGCATTTCGATAATAGTGTATCTTTAGAAAGGCTCATACTTTCAACGAAGCATTTCAAGCCTTTGACTAAATTTCGCATAAAATGCATTACTAGAGCTTAATCAAGTTGAGATTCTCTACAATATTTATTCATTGCATTTATTTTTTTTGCCGACGAGATGCTGCTCAATTATCTCAAAATAGAAATTTGAAAATGTTTTGGAAAGTATAGAACGAAATTCCTTAAATCTTTAAAGTCTTTCTTCATACAACTTTTAAATCCTACAGAGTTATTCATATTTTGGCGAAATTAATAGATTAGAATTGAAAATAAAACAATAAATCATACAGGATCGTGCTGTCATTATTATTGGTCGTATTCTTCATAATGCTTTGCTAAGTATTAAAGGAAAGGTATATCTCTTAAATATACGAAAAATCTTTAAAAGATCCTTTATCGAAAGTTTAATTTTTTTAAGTTGAGGAGAGTGCATAAAGTTCAAAATATTAAATGAAACGAAATCATCTAGAATCAAGTGAGAGAAATTTACACTCTTTATACAATAGAACAAATAGCCTTATATCTATTTTTTGGAATTGGTTAGGTAATTTCGCCTATGGAAAGCCAAGATTGATTTAAATAGGCTGTAACAAGCAAATCCTTTAATTGAAAAGAGAGTTCAATTTGAAAAGAAACTTAAATCAATGCAGTTACACATAATTTAGTTTCTTTCGAAGAGAGAAGAGAGAGTGATAAAGGAATTAAGAAAAGGCTCATTTCAGCTCTGCATGTTTCAATTCTATGAGCAGCTTCTTAAGTGATGGCAAAAAGATATTTGATTTTGAACGGGCTTTTCCAAATCCAAATATAAAGATCAGAGAGCATAATAAGCACGAGGGATCCTCGATGAGTAAGCTTTTTATCTTGTCTTACTATCAGATGTTTTGATTTCAGTGAGGGGCGTGCAAACTTTTCTTTTTCAAAATATTTCTCCTAACAAGAAATTACCAATGCACTTTAAAAGCTTTAATTGATATTCATGATAATAATGAGCAATCTATAAATAAAGAGAGCTTATTGTTTCAAAAGTATATAAAGTTTATATAAGGCTTTAAAGATTCAAGTCAAAACCACGCCATATAATATTTAATGATAGATTGAGCACACTATGAAATTCTTCATAGGATCCTTAATGCTCAGTTTCTTAAATCTCATCTAAGCATTTCGATAATAGTGTATCTTTAGAAAGGCTCATACTTTCAACGAAGCATTTCAAGCCTTTGACTAAATTTCGCATAAAATGCATTACTAGAGCTTAATTAAGTTGAGATTCTCTACAATATTTATTCATTGCATTTCTTTTTTA